>PVKS010003134.1:47500-107872 GCA_004027875.1 Aplodontia rufa | reverse complement strand
AAAATCCCTGATGCACCTGGATGCAAAAATCCTGAATAAAATTCTAGCAAAACATATTCAAAAACTTAGCAAGAAGATAATCCATCATGATCAAGTGGGCTTCATCCCACGAATGCAGGGCTGGTTCAACATACTCAAAACAATTAACGTAATTCACCACTTAAACGGAATCAAGGACAAAAACCATATGATCATCTCAATGGATGCAGAAAAGGCTTTTGGTAAAATTCAGTACCCTTTTATGCTCAAAACTCTAGAGAAGATAGGGATCAAGGGAACTTTTCTGAACTATGTAAAGGCTATATATGCTAAACCCTTGACTAGTATAATACTAAATGGAGAAAAGCTGAAAGCATTTCAACTAAACTCAGGAACAAGACAAGGCTGTCCACTCTCACCACTTTTATTCAGTTTCATTCTTGAGAACCTAGCAGGAGCAATAAGGCAAGAGAAAGAAATCAAATGGATATTAACAGGAAAAGAGGAAATCAAACTCTCCCTTTTTGCTGATGATATGACTCTGTATCTGGAAGATCCAAAAAACTCCACCAGTAAACTCCTTGAACTTATGAACAGATTTAGCAAAGTGCTAGGCTACAAGATAAATACCCGTAAATCAATAGCTTTCCTATACACTAACAATAAAAGGACAGAGGAAAAAATTAGGAAATCAGTTCCATTCACAATATCCTTGAAAAGAACAAAATACTTGGGAATTAACCTAACAAGGGAAATCAAAGATCTCTACAACAAAAATTATTGGACATTGAAAAATGAAATCCAAGATGACCTAAGAAGATAGAAAGATGTTCCATGGTCTTGGTTAGGCAGAATCAATATAATAAAAATAGCCATTCTGCCAAAAGCACTATATAAATTCAATGCAATCCCCATTAAGATAACAATGTCATTCTTTACAGATATATAAAAGGCAATTCTCAAATTCATTTGGAACAATAAGAAACCCAGAATAGCCAAAACATTACTGAGCAAGAAAGAAGAAACAAGCAGTTTTGCTATACCAGATCTAAAACTATATAATAGAGCTGTAGTAATATTGACATTGGTTCTGGTGAGCTGGATGCCACTTTATCAAGAAAGGGTTGGCAGGGATTACTTGTAGGATGACACTTGTGGTTGGAAACTTCTACTTAACAAACAGCACAGATCAGATGACATAAATGCTTTGGTGGATTTTTGGAGCAGAATTTGGTTTCATTTCCATCTATGACTACATGCTTAGATTCATACAATCAAAGACTTCACAGTTTGTCTAATGTTCCATGATTGAGAGTTTTTAGCTTGATTCTCATTCTTGAATGTCAGAAAGTGGAATGAATCCAGGAAACACTGAACTTTTGTAGAATTAATGAATCATATTTTCAGTGGTTCCAACAAAATGGTCCCAGAAAACCAGAAAACATTCCACGAATAGTAAATGATAACCCTTAATGATTCCTTCCTCAATTAATTAGCCAAGGGACATCTATTTTCTGATCTACTGTCATTAAAAATAATGCTGGGGGCAGGAACGGTGGCTTGGTGGTTAACGGTGTTTACCTGGCATGCATGAGTACACCAGTTCAAACTCTAGTGCCACATACACAATTAAGTGTCGGAGCAATGAAAGCCATGTGAAAAACTCAATAAAAATTGATTCTGTATCTCTTTCTGTCACTATCCTTCTCTCTAATAATAACAATAATAATAATAATAATAATAATACTTAATATATCCATACCTATAGTAGGTGGAAATATTTTCTTATCTTTTGTCTACATATTAGGCAACTATGTTTTGCCTGCATGTACATTTCTGTAGCTATGACACTTGAAAAAATTTTCACCATAGTGTAAATCACATAAGGTTGAATTCTCAGTGACTGATTTACTATGCAAATACTTTCTTACATGTGAGTGTGAAATTAAATTGATAGCCATATTCTGCTTGGAAATTTTGTTGAAAATTAAAGACTACAAAATACCTTGCTTCAGAGCCTCCGATCAATAATTTCAGGTCCAATGCTTCTAAACATTGTCCCCTTCATGGTTCTGAAGCATCTATTATATCCCTCCATACAGTCTACACTAGCACACAATTCACTCACTTGTGCACAGATTTTTTTTTTTTAAGGTGACAGGTTAATTAAGCAAGTTTCTATATCCTTTTGAGTTAAATTCATTGAAAGCCAGTGACTGAACTTTTCAACTTTTCATTATTTATATAGACATTGCATAGACATAGTCAAATAAAAATCTCTCCAAAAGCACCTCAAAGAAATTTTTCTTCAACTGCATAAGATCATGAGAAAATAAAACCCCTCTGTTCTCAAATAACACTTAGACGTTATAGGAGTACAGTGTGGGGAAATCAGCTCAGTCATGGATTATCAAAACAACAGAAATATACACCAGGTATCAATTTATAATACTTGCTGAAACACATTGACTCTGATTCAAACTGTCAGCTATGTTCTTCGACATTAAAAATAAAATACCAAACATGTACTAATATAGAAAACTTTAGCAATGAGAAGCATGACCCTTCCTTTTATAATATTATCTTAGATTAAGTTAAAATAGGCTCTTTTTACATGGATTCAGTCCTGAGTCAAAATGTTTTCAGTGCCTTTTCCACTGGTGCCCACATGTCACACTTGGTAGTTGCTGATTTTGCAGCCATTCCTGTTTGCTTCTCTTGAGCTATACAGCACTGGAGTTTTCTCATTCTGTTCCCTTTGAAGAGAGTAACTAAAATGACATGATCCAGACCTTGAATGAGACAGACACATCCTTTTTGTTTGTTTGTTTGATTGCTGTTTGCCCAAAAAGTCTAATTTGTATGGTTAGTTTGGTAACAAAATTAAAAACTTACATAATAAAGGAATTGGAAGAGGATCAGAGACAATGAATTTTTAAAAAAAGGACTTATAAGTGGGTAAGTGGTATATGCAAAATAGAGCGATGCGTTGGGACAGGGCTGGGTACAACAGTGAATGTCAAGGGGAACCTGTTCACTTGGATGTTTTCATTTCACGACTGTGAAAGCTCTGCTGAAGCATTTTACCTGAACGGTTGCACCCAGAGTGATGACCTGTAACCTCCGAGGTTCTAAGTAGTCCCATGGATAAGTATCCACTTCTGTTTTCCCCTCCTCCCCACCCATACATCAGGGACTGGTTTGAAAGAATGAAGCAGAGACCTTACAAATGCCTAAAGACCAGACATTCTGTCAAGGGGAAAAGGAATGGAAAAGAGAAAAAAGAGTAGAAATCCCCAAATCCCTGCACATGCAAAAGCTTTCTTATTTTTTTTCCTCACTTCTAAAGAAAATGAGTCAAATAAGAGCCCATTCAAACCCACATGAGTAAAAATGAAGTTGTGTGTTTTTCACATCCTTCAGAACAGGCAGAGGGATGAAAATGAGGGCGAGTTCCCTATAGTCAAACATGCCCAGAAGTAGCAAACTTTGACTTAGCCACGAGCCAAATAAGCTGCTCCTGAATAATCAGGTCTTGGTTTAAATCCATAGAGATGTCCCTTTTATGTGTGTGAGGTGGACTTTTGATTCCATCTCTGGGACAAAGTTTGAAGTTATTTTGTGACTTTGGCATAGAAAATGAAGCAGGTCCTTGGAATGGGTGGCTTACGTAGGCTTATTAGGCATATGTGTTCAACTCCCTCACGTGTGTTACATTTCGAATCATTACCAGTCGTGATGCGTGAGGTTTTGTCCACTTGAGGTTAAGATACCTGCGTGGAAAAGCATTCTAAAGTCAGTTCACCAGGAAAACATCACTTTAATACTTAAATCCAAATATCATACCAGAAATTAGAGCTTTCTGTTCCTTTTTCTTTTGCTTCTGTGACATTAAATGAACAGACACAATAACAAAGCAACACTATATCAAAAAATAATTTTTGAATTCATATAAAAGGATGGAGTCAAAAGTTCGCTCACATCTTTTTGTCATGGACAGATCTATAAATCTGGCTCTTACCCCAGCATAGGATACAAGATGGATCAAAGGCAGCAAAAACCCTGATGTTCAATAAACATCAATGGCAGAGTGTTAAGTCCAATTCACCTCATCTCCTCTTCCCTGGACTTTCTGTGTTGAACTGATAACATGCATTTTTTTCATCAGTTTTTTTCCTGATGATGGTTAGTTTGTCATAAACAATTTCATCCAAAATACCCACTGTCACATTAGGGGATTAGCTGGGTGGTAGAGTGCTTGCCTAGGAATTGTGAGGCCCTGTAAAACACTGTGAGTTCCAGTATTTGTGTTTCCCACTCTATCACAATCATGAAATAGTTTTAGACTTATTTTCGCAAAGGTGGTAAATCTTTCTGGATGTGTCCTAAAGGAAACCATAGAACTTGGGGACTGTTCTAGCCCGTTGTGCCCTGCATTAGGCACTAAAAATGGAATGCTAATATGCAAGGTTAACTGAAGAACGAGAATTTAAAATATAGCAAATTCAAGCCCATACTCTCATGGTGACAACTGAATGACTCAACCAGTACTATATCCTTTTGTAGCCCAAACAAGTTCCAATAAAGAAACAGCTTGAAATGTAGAAAAGAGAGACTTTGAGCTGGGCACACACCTGTAATTTCAGTGACTCAGAAGGCTGACACAGGAGGATCACAAAATCAAGGTAAGCCTCAGCAACTTAGCAAGTCCCTAAGCAACTTAGTGAGACCCTGTCTCATAATTTAAAAAAATAAAATAAAAAGCTAGGAATGTGGTTCAGTAGGAAATTGCCCCTGGTTAAGTCCCCAGCACCAAACAGAGAGAGAGAGAGAGAGGAGAGGGAGAGAGACTTTGTTATGGAAGGAGAATGGCTCTGGGATGGCTATGGATGTTTATTATTCTGCAGAATAATAATAATATAATAATAATATATTATTATATATTAATATAAAAATATTATTATAAATAATAATAATTTTGCCTACATTTGTCCATTTGAGCATATGCATTTCACCAGTTGTTAAGAAGACTGGATATTGTTTATGTTGGGAACAAAAGAAAATGTAGCTGAAATATTTATAAAATATTTTAATTATTTTACAAAATACACAGATAACTGCTAAGGTCATTGGCAAAATTAATAAATTCCAACCAAAATATGCATGGGAGGGCCTTTTGCATGAATGTATGATGCTCTTGATTTAGTAGCCTGACCTCAGCAAAGGAAATAATAATGCTTACTATGCTACAGGGATATGGTAGAGCCGAACCAGAGGCAGTCATCACGATTTCTACAGAGATAAAATAACAGATCAACATTAATTTTGTTGTTAGTGGTAGGAATTTGTCTTCTGATAAAAGAAAAAAACATAACCCTCAGGTTTCACAAGAGAATCCTTTAATTAATTATTCAATGCAAAATAGGTATATTAGAAAACCATGACAGTGGGATACATCCATATAAACCCTTATCTTTACCCTCTTTTTGTTCCTTTCTATCAAAAAGTAGTAATGTCTTGTTAGATATTTTACTATCAGTTCTTGAAGTTATAACTCTACCTTTATTCTCTTCAGCAAGTAGTCTGTGATAGTACTGCTATTCTTAGCCACTTCACCATCAAAAAAGTGCCTTTTGTCTAAGACACACACTCTGCCTATCAATACATTGGATTAAATGAAAACAATTATCAATAAATGATCAATACAATAATGACCCAAGCTAAATTTCTATGGCAGAATCTTTTTTTTTTTTTTTTGGTAACTTTAAGAGTATAATTATTCTTCTTGGTTAAAACTGTGCAGCCCTTAAATAACTCTGAGTAAATGAATTAGGTGCCATTAAGAGATTTCTTGAAAGTTTTCATTAACTGTAAAATAAAATAGCTTTAAGCTTTAGAATGTTCTACTCAGTTGGAGACTCTCTTGTCTTCGTGATATTCTGGTGACAATTTCTATTCTAAGTGTCAAAAACAACTCTGCTATCTGGAGCAAGTCGAGTAGTGTTCTCTCCTTTTAATATTCTAATCGTGAGGTGTGAAGTGAAATGGTTGCACAGTGTAATGGTGGTAAAGAAGTGGAGTGTCAATGAGACGGGGAAGGTGACAGACTCAGAATAGGTCCCCGAGGTGCTCTCCAAGTGCACTGGATAAAGATTCCCCTGGGAAAATTTTCTCATTAGTTCTCAGACACAGTTCAGTAATTCAATAGCACCAGGTTACCATTAGTCACAAGACCAAAATATGTTACTTTCCATGCTTTAGTTCCTTTATTTGTATATGTCATTTTCAGACTGAAAATTATGAGCTCTACTCTCATGCAAAGCCAGACAGTAAGTTGTTTACATATTGAAGCATGATACATGACAAGCATGTTCTGTAGACATTTACCTTATTGTTGATATATGAAGCAAATTCAAAGAGAAACAGACGTTTTAAATAATTCTAGTGATACTTCCTTAAACAGCTGTCAATTCTTTTATAGCAGAACTATTAAACACACACACACACACACACACACACACACATGTACACTTGTACAAAAAATCTAGGAAACATTCAGCCATAGTCTTTAAAAATCACATTGAAAAAAAAAACTTCCTAAACCCTTAAGCTACTTAGAAATTTTTTTCATTGTTTAAAGGGAGTTCATTTTTAAAACCAGTTACCCTCTAGAAACTGTATTCTCTGCTTTAGAAATTATAAAGATCTTCAAAATCAGAAAATATTGAATGATGTACTATACATGATTATAGAGTGGTTTTATACTACAATAGAGGGGAGAAAATGTAAAGATCGGGAGGTTAGTTAATTTTCTGTGTAATTAGTGAAGATACTAAATGCAGAGATTACAATTCTACACTTTTTATTTTTCTCTGTCATAAAATAAATGTACCTTTCTCTGTGCTGTGAAAGTTAACTGAACTCCCACTCTACAAATTGAAGGTGTAATGAGTTAGGAGCTGTCTTCCTCATTATTCACTAGGTGAGGAAGAAAGGAGTATCCACCTCCAATGATCATTTAAATCCCCTAATTACATTAGGGAAGCAATAATGGAATCTGTGAAAATGAAATGTAGGTGCTACACTAACAGATTGTTGTAGATTTTTGTGTTTTATAAGGCAATTTATAGTATTTTACTTTGCCAAATTTGCAGTGATGGTCATTCTCATGTTTAAGACTTTGTTAATACAAAGGATTGCAAAAACAGTCCTCAGTTTACTTTGTAATATGTTCTAGTGGAAATATAATTTAAATATGTTCATTAAAATACCATGGCAGAATGGAAGAGAAAGTTGCCCTTTGGTGGTGTAAACTTTGTTTCTTACAAAATGCAAAGTGATAAGTCAACTGCAAGGGACGTTTTCTATTAAAATATGGGTGAGACGTAGGAAAGAATAGACTTTAGCAAAAATGAGTTTAAAGTATTTCCTCATAGAAATACACTCCTATCAAAACAGTAATGATCAGGATTCCAAACAGATCATCGAATGTTTTTTATGTGCTGCCACCGAGTTATCGTTGCATTATGAATTGTAAATATTTATAAGTGATTCTTAGTAAGGAAGTTGTCAGCTGCAGCTACTCATCTTCACCTGCTGTCATCTCAACATCAAGGAAGATGATTCAATCACTTTCTTGTCCATCTTACCTTTCTTCTCCAGGATACTCAATTCCCAAAACACAACAAGATAGAATGAATGGGAAGTGCTCATGATGCATGATTGCCAAGAGGTATGAAGGTTTTAAAAGATCTTTGTTGACTAAATTTTAAAGTAGCAAAGTCATGAAATTCATTTCCCAAGGCAATAATCTTTATATATTTGATAGATGCTCACTGAAAGGAAATATTCACTACTTTCTTCTGACCTGACTGCTTTCCTGTGGTAGGATTCAAATTAGATTTTAAAGTCTTAAGAGTATGTGGTTTATTCCATGTTTACACATAAGATCTATGCTCACTAAAGATAGGCTAATGCATATGTACATTTTCACTAAAGAGAAAATGACAATAAATCACAAAATTAGGAAACTTTTGGATTATTACTAAGTTTAAAGGCACGTATTAAGTCTTTAGGATCAAATTTATGTCATTTTCATTAATTAAGTAAAAATATTTATGCTTAGCAAATAATAGAGAATAGTTACCAAATCTTTTAATTTTATGCCATTCTACCCATAAATTGCCTTTAAAAAGTCATTATGGTGACAAACCTGTCATATTTAATGACTTAGATATGATCTAAGCTTGCAATTATTTTCAAAACCGTTTTTGAAATGGGTTGATTGTATCGTGTCTGCTGACAGTTTTTTTGTGTTTTGTATCTGAGGGGAATCTTCTAATCAAGAAAAGTAGATAGTTCCTAAAATCACAGCTTGTGTGCAAAATTTCAGCAACAAGCCAACAACAACAACAACAAAAATGTGCCCACTATGTGTTAATTTATTCAATACTTAAGGAAAACAAAGCCCTTGTTTAAATTGTACATTGTAGAAGATTGCTCATATCTTCACATAATTTAATATATGCAAGGGTCAAAATTAATAACAGAAACAGCAAAATAGTAAAGGTACTCTTTGATCAAGTGACAAATATTTCTGAAAGGATGTCCTGTAAATAGGAAATCACTAGTTTTCCCAGATTCTGGTATAAGTCAGCTAAAGACAACATGTTACCCTTTCCATAAGTTTCTACCTCACTTTTCTATTCCTATATGAAAGAACTCTTAAGAATCTTCTAGCGATTTCTTGAAATGTCCTTTACTATCATTTGAGCACTGTGACTTATGTATGCTCTCCTTGGCACTCTGAAGCCAGCACACCTCCCCTCCCCTCCCCCTCCTCAGAGCCCGCTCAACAGATGTGCTCTTCTGTGGGAGTCACATCACTGTTTCTGAAACACTGAAGGCATGACTTTCAAGTAGTTTTAAATTTCAAATCAGCTTAGCCCACATTTAATCTAGACATGTTGGTTTAACACCAAGCCATACCAGACCTTTTAAAGTTCAGTGGCTGCAATATAAAATTCTTCCCTGTGTTGCACTAATAAATTGAGAAGTGCAGTCTAATTCTCCACTATCACAGGAACCATTTTGAAAGGATATAAAAAACTTTGATCCAGATTCTCACCTTCAATGAGCACCCATCCACAGGTCTATGCAAAATATGCATTAACAAAATTAATAAAGTACCCATCTAGATGGTGTATGCTTTAGGGAAGTAAGTGGTAAACAAGAAAATGAAAAAATCCAACTCCACCTTTTAAAAAAAATTATTTTCGATTTTGCTATTGGTCACTTTATGAAGCTACTGGATTAAATGAGGCTGACTTCCTTTCCCCTGAGGACCACCTTTGTAACTGAGTTAGTTTTTTATTTATTTATTTTTATTTTTTTAAACTAAGCAGCCAAAAGAGAGAGGCACTTGACACCTCCAGCAAGTATCTCAGTTCTTTTCATATTGTCAATAGCTCTACTGATAGCACTGTTCTTTTGACAGCTAAAAGCAGATGTGTGGGTTAAGTATGGGAGCAATTCAAATGTCCATAGTAAACTGCAGGGGGGCAGAGAGAGCTCAGAGAGCAGCAGCTTTAAAGTAATTGACTAATACAGTAAGGATATTAAAGTCATTTAGTGCCAAAAGGGAACACACTGATCCCTGACCCTCAGCCACTTTGGAGTAATCTAGTATTCAATCCAGCGTGTAATGACTGCCAGGCCTGTCAATCCTCCAGGCTCTCCAGTCAAATGCCTGTGGCTACTATTGGCTTATGGTAAAAGGACAGAAATGCAAGGAAATGCCTCTCAATCAGCCTATGATGTGATAATGTTATTGCTCCAATGTATTCTATATTGTCCCTGCATAGTTTAATCTGGTGAGACCCATGTCAAAAAATTGCCCTTGCTCCCCAGAGGTCTTTACTCAACCTTTTAGTAATACAAGTGGATTTGAAAGAAAAGGGGGTAACATTCTTGATGAATTGTTTCCAGTTAATATATATAAAAAGTAAGAGGTCAACTGTGGCTTAAAGGCTATCCGTGAAGGTTATAAATTAGAAGTATGCCAGTAATCTGATTTGTAAACCCTTGCTTTCCTTTTACTCCAATGGGCAAAATATTTTGCAGCAAAAGATATTGACACAGCTTCTATTTACATGGTATCTGAGTCATTTTCAGAGCTCATGCCAGAAGTTTTAACAGGGGAAAATGTCAGTCAGAAAAAAAAAAAAAAAAAAAAAAAAGGATTTACTCATTTCTACCACTTTGAGCCTATAAGAGTTGGCCAACTTCTGGGGAGCTTGCATTTTAAATGAGGTGTTTTGCATTTGTAAAATATAATTATGCTACAGGGTGAGTACAAAAAAAAAATAAAAAGCATGTGAATGTGCATGAAATTGCCTTTTTTTGTTGTTATTTTGAGTTTACTAATTAAGGCAGTAAGAACAGACCCATATAGTATCTCTAAAGTTGAAAAGTCATGATAAGATAATGATTATTCAAATTTCATTTAGTATCTTGAAAAGAACATTTATCACTCTCTCATTTACTGTTCCAAACCTACTACACAGAATCTTTGGAAGGGGAAAGCTCTCTGGATGACAGCACAATATTATTTTTAGAAAACATTAGAGTTACATAAGAGGAGGCATTTTACCTATTTTATGTCATAGGAGTGTGCTGGGCTCTGCACAAGGAAGTTTCCATTATACAAAGCCAGAAAGAAAGTGAACATCTATTTGCTTGTGAATTCGAAATAACTTTGGTGTCAGAAAACAAATGACCTTCACCTTCCTTCAGCCTCTCCTCTTGTTTAGCTTTCCAGAATACTTTACTAAGGTGTGGTTGTGTTCTAGAAATCACTTTGTGTATGGCCCCTAAGTTTTCTACTGAGATACTCTGTGTTTTGTGTACTGCTTTTTTACAGAGGGTAAGAGACCGAGGAAAATCTTATTTTTGAAGTCAGTAAATCCCCAAACCTCAGGGGTAGAATAAGTGCAGGAGGAATCCCATCAGGATGTCTCGGGCAAGTTTTCATTAGTACCTTTGACAAGCTGTTTCACCACAGGCTATTGTTCTCATGGAAAGTTCAAATACAGCAGAATGGCATATGGTGTGCTATTAACACAAACCTAATATTACCTATTACTTATCTTATATAGATGTGACCTTTGTCACATAGAACATTGATACTCTTCATTATGATGTGCCTTGCCAGAATAACAGAAATGTTGGACAATTTTAGACTTCTTTCTCTAGTTGTCTAATTATCTGTTTAAAGTTCTCAAACCTTTCCTAAGAGGTGAAATACAAGGTAAAACCAAAGAGGTCAAAAGCATCACAGGGCTTCAAAGGACCTCAGGATTAATTTGTCTACTCTCTCTATGTTCTGGCATCAAAAAACCAGGCCACTGAAGGTGAGGGCTTATTTTATACAAAATTCCAAAATTCAGCATCGTGTGTATCTGCACAAAGCAATTTGACTCTAAAGCAAGACCTGGCTTCTACAAGCAAAAGAGGAAAATCAATCATTATGTCTGCATACTGTATTACGAGCTTCTTCAATGAGTTGAAGGCTCATTTCTTCCTACAATCCTCTTACAAAAATCAGCAAGTCACTTTTCACTCTTTGTATAAAACTTCACGCTATTCCTGACAGTTGTTAAATATATATTGAGTCTTCTCTAATACAAATGTGCAAAAAACATCATTGTATTTGGGTTAATTGAGTAGGTTCTCCTTTAACTTCAACAGAATTAAGGGCATGTGTCTTATTTCTCATGGTCAATATGTGGTTGAAAAAAATTCATTCCTTCAGCAAATATGGAATTTCAGTTGTGCACATGGCATTATGCCAAGCTCTGCAAAGGGTATCAAGAAGAATAAGATGTGATCCTTAATTCAAAAAGCTTACAGTCGTGCATGGAAGGTGAGACACTAAACAAATAACTATTCCACACAGTTGAAAGAGGAGAATGTGGCTAAGGTTTATTAAGCACTTACAGCTAGCCACTAGATCTATGTAATTAATAGACACAGGAACATGGCAAGATAATCATTTTCATTTGTTAAACTGTCCTTACCAAGGATAAAGAAAGTCACCTTCTTACAAAAGCAATTTTGGAAACCTGTTCTTTTGGCTCTGAGAACCATGTTTTCCTGGCAAGACTGTATCTTTTACCTGTAGGGACAGCAGTGGCAGAAATCCTGCAGGTGAGGAATGCTCATCCAAATGGAAATCCCGTCTTTCATTTCAAGGAAAAGACTCCAAGGGTCAACGATGCCTTGGGATATAAAGGAAGAAATCTTTACGTGGACTTCTCTTTTTAGATTGACCTGTATGTCCATGGAATCAGGAACTATATTTTATTATGTATTGCAATCTGAATATAGCAGGAGTTTAATCAACACTAAATGAGCTAACTGGGCATGCAGAATGTTTTATTTCTCTGAGGTCTAAAATTTTGTTCAGGCATTTACACCCAGAACAAGTCCCAGAGAATGAAGATGATGCCACCATGGAACAAAGTTGTGAGAAGACATCAAGCTTATTAGCCAATGAAAGACAGTCTCTGTGTATTTGTCAGGGTTTCTTTTAGATTTTTACTATAATGTGAAAATGAGGAGGCATCGAACTTATGCCATGTGAAAGAGTAAATATTTTTTTGTGAATTTGATTTTTTATTTCTATTTTTCTCACATTTTGTTGGTGCAATAGTTGTATATAATAACAGAATTTGCTGTTACATATTCCTACATGCACACAATATAATTTGGCTGATATCACATACCAGTACTTGTGAATCTTGTAAATTAGGACTTAAAGGCAATATTGAATCAACCAGTTATGACTGATGCATGGCTAACCTACTATCTATAGTTATATTTACATTCTCCAGCTATTGGTTTAGAAGGTATCATTTTTATTAAAGGGCACTTTAACAATTTACAAAGTTTGGGAGACATTTTTAGTACTTAAAAGTTATGAATAGTATCTTTTCTTCCTCTGTTTTTGTTTATTATAAAGTATAATATACATTCAGAGTAATTGTACAAAATGTAAATAGATAGAAAAGAATTATCACAGGTGACATGAATAGCATTCACGTGCTTAAGATGTATAAAATTGGCAGCAATCCTGAAGCGAGCTTGAAACCATTGCAGATCATTATTCTCCACCTTGTTCCTTCTTCTCCTAGACTGGCTTTCTTTCTTAACTGATACTCTGACTGGACTTAAAATTTTGTTTGGACTTTATCCTTTATATACCTGGAAACATTTTTGTATCTGGCATCTTTCCTTCAACCTTAAACATCTTCTGTTCCTCATTGCTGCTGTGGGTATTTAGTATTTCTGTCATTTTAGTTATACAGGTTTCATTTTAAGAACATCACATGATCAATTTATCCATTATACTGCATATGAGCACTCAAGTTGTTTCCACATTGGGGATGTTACCAATAATGATGTTCTGAACATTGTGGGCATGTGTATGGTTTTCTGCTGATGTGTGTAAGTAGGAGTTGAATTGGTGGGCCATATACTGTGCATATATTCAAATTGAGAAAATGATGTCAGGTTTTTTAAATGGTTGTATTAATTTATTCAAACAGCAGCATGTGAGAGTTCCTGTTGTTTTACATCTTATTAGCAACTGGTATCATTAAATGTCATTAATTTTAGCTATTCATTGGGGGATTTGATGATATTATTATTTTATTGGCATTGCCTTAGATTACGAGTGACGATGAGCCCATTTTCATGTTTATTGGATAATTGTGGTAAATTTTGGCAATTTCAATAAAAACTATTATCAATATTAAAAAATGCATGCTTCCTTAAAACACTCTTAAAAGCACTTTCAAACTTCAAGTGAAAAAGAGATCTCATTTCTCTTGAGATGCATTTCTTCCATCATAACTGATTTTGAGCAAAGATTTATATTGTTTTCCTATTATTGCCACTTGTGATATAGAGTCATATATTTTGATTTTTTTCTATTGTGTTGATCACTTACCAATTTTAATAGGGTCCTACATATTTCCTTTACTTAGTAAATAAAAGGGTGCTACATATTTAGTTTAGTTTTCCTCTAGTTTGCTTTCAGATTTGATTGACTTTGTTTGAGCCATGCAAAAGTATTTCATTTTTCTGAGGTCAAATTTATTGATCTCTTTCTTTTATTTTTTGGGGGTTTTTTTGTATACTTCTCATGGCCTCCTTTACTCAAGTCAACATAAATTATTATTTAAAAAATAGCAGGTGTTTTCTTCTAGGTCTTTTATGGATTATGTGTTTACAATTAAATCTTTTTTATACTCGAGATTTATTTTAGAATAAAAATTGATGTAATCATTTACACTTGCATTTTTTCCCAACTAGCTAGCTGTTTGTCCAAACACCATAACTCAATTAGTATATCTATTCTCTACTGACTTGAATTATTGCTAAATTTCCATATATACTTAAATGTATTTCTGGATTGACTATTGGTGAATTTTTTTCAAATGCTATTATTGTAACTAAATGCTATTTTTATGTATGAGTAGTTTCTTTTCTTTCAGAATATTTCTAATTTATTTCAACATTAATTTTCCAGATGAACTTTGTATGATCTTTAGTATCATTTTACTGACTTTTAATAAAATCAATGTATACTAGATTCATATATAGGTTAATTTTGGGAAAAATTGACATCTTTGAAATTTTGAGTGTTCCCAGTTAATAACAAAGTATCTTTTCACTTATTCAAATCTTCTGTCTTCCACTTTTACCTTTTCTACCAGGTTTGCAAAGAGATCTTAAGGTGACTCTCACTATTAGGTTTATAAATAAAAGAGTTTAAGCCCAATTTACCACCTAGCACATTATTGAAAGTCATAAAGCTACAAATGTGCCAGTTCAAAATGCCCATTATTTAATACATATAACTGTATAACCATGTTGTTTTCTCTGTATTAAAGGAATATGCATGCTCTGATCCTTAATACTCCTGTCCACCAGAAATCAACATGAGGCACATGTATGTTCACTTGCATGTGATGCATGCATGACCAATGATCTTTAAATAGGCAGAGACAAGAATTTGCAGTCAAAATTTGGTATGCTTTAAAGCATCGTATAATCATATTAAGACACAGTTCCAACAGTAAAAAAAAATTTAGTACCTCCAATAAGAATTAAAAGAATTTTCCCCCCTACATTGTAGTTGTTTGCAACAAGTCACCCAAAAGCATGGGAGTGCATTTTCTCTAAGATAAGAGTTACTGTCAGTCTGGAGCAGTAGCTTTTGCAGTTACTGCGCTTGCCCGGCAGGCGCGAGTACACGGGTTCCAAACCCAGCACCCAAGTACACAGCTAAGTGTCAGAGCAACGAAGGCCATGTGAAAAACTAAATAAAAATTGATTCTCTCTGTCTTCTTTTTAAGGAAAAAAGTTCTTGTCATGATTAATTTTTTGGTTGCTGCAATAATTCAGTCTAAAGATATTGCACCCAACTGCACAAGATGGATATTGTCCTCTTTTGCACAGGAAGGCATGGTCTGGTTGGACCACAGTTGAGCTGGGGAAGTTGCACATAATCCAACCAATCAGACAATTTGAAAATATGCTCTGAGTGCTGAGTGCCTGTTTACTTAAAATATACTTATGCAACAGTGAACGACAGAATTGAATTTTAAGTGACTATAAAACATGGTCAGGGACATGGAAACTTCTTGGGCTGGAAAGGCTGAAGATAACTTCATAAATTAAGTGGGATTTGTAGAAATCCTTTTGGATTTCCTAAGAAAGAGATGCTGCCTGGACATTGGGATAGTAGAGCCTTCTGAAGAAAGAACAAAGTTAGAAGATATTAGATGAACACAGTTGAGAAGACAGAAGTTGTGAAAATCTTCTCCCTTTCACATTTAATCCACAAATACTAGTCATACAACTTTTAACAAGTAATAGGCTGCAGTTTCGCAACGTTGTTCAAACGTTGTTTTGAAACAAACGTTGTTTCTCTTTGCACCCAAAAGATGCCTCATTATTAAAGATTTAAAGCTGTGATGTATACAAGCTACTAGAGAATAGTTGCTGTTCAATTCTATTCTCTCAACAGATTCTATTCTTTCCCTCACAAATCTAAGTGCTCACATGAAAGCTGTACGAAGGTTTTGTTTTTATTTTAAGAGCAAGTCCTAAAACTCGAGCTTTCTGCTTCACAAATTCAAACCAAATGATTTTATTTTTTCATAATAAAACTATGATTTCTTCTATAATATTCCTTCAGATGCATTTCATTTAATAGAACCAATTTGTAAACATATTATAAAATGACAGCACCGTCTTCTACAAGCTGGATTTCAAACACAAATATATATGTATTGCAACACAATGCATAGATACACACATGCAAACGTACACACTTCTTCATTACCTCGGAATAAAAATGCAAATGAATTTATTAGCCTAAGAGTGGCACCAAATGGAAATTTATGCACATACATTTAAAAAACAGAACCCTTGAAAATAAAGCAGTTGCAGCCTATTAATTTTCCTCTTTGACAGTTTTTTAAATTCCCCTAAAAAAATGAAACAGCATGAATACTGTCAATATATCACAACAGCCACATTAGGTTTTGTGATATACATCATAATATAAAGAGCACTATTAGAGCACAACCTGGGAACCATTAAATCATTCTAAATCACTGTTACATTCCATTAGTGTCAATGGTGAAACCACATAATAGGCTTTATTACAAACTTCACCTTGGTAGGCCATTGTCTCTAATAACCACTTCTCTATGATGTGGTATCATACCCAGAAATCCAGGGAGATAATAAAGGCTCCCTTATTTCTTTTTTATTGGATGGGTAAAGTTAAATTTAGCTGTAAGTAAAAAAAAAAAAAAAAAAAAAAAAAAATCCTGAAGCTTTGTTCACTAACTGCGAGTTGCTGCTATTTGGACAAAAAAAAATTAGGCAGACTTGGGAAGAACAGTTTGAAATAAATTTAAAACCTGGCAATGCTGAGGCCAGGGTAGGCTGGGCAGTTCCAGCAATTACGATGTCATTTTTGAAATGTGGTTTAGTACATTCCCGTGCCTCTTCACACTTTTGTTCAGGAGCAGAGTATTGATTACAGAAACACTGCAAGTTTCAAACCTGCCCTTTCCCTCATTCTCCCCCTGTTTGAGCTGTACCCTTTTAAAAAGTCATT
The DNA here is from genome assembly GCA_004027875.1 of Aplodontia rufa. NCBI lineage: Eukaryota > Metazoa > Chordata > Mammalia > Rodentia > Aplodontiidae > Aplodontia > Aplodontia rufa. The sequence goes on along the minus strand of PVKS010003134.1, from coordinate 90,693 downwards.
TGGGCACTTTGTGGAGGTGAGGCCGGTAAGGACTTCAGCTCCAACTGAGATCAATTTTCAGATGTTTCAGGGAGAATTGTGGTACACTGTTCTGTGCCCTCTTCTTTACAAATATAGTCGTTTATTCCCCTCCCCCCACTATGAATTTAGTCAGGATCCCTTCATTCAATTTCTTAGATACATCCACATATAAAATAATCCCCGTAAATGTTTCCACACAGTAGACACCTGTGTTGTTGGTGAAGAAAATTTTAGGACAGGAAAAAGCAGATGAAACATCACATGCAATTACAGTGGTGAATCAGAATTTTTAAAAACGATTTGTGTAATTTAGTATTTAATGTGTTACCAAGTTCAAAGTCATAAGCTTTATCTTCTCTATATATTATTCTTGAATAATCATATAGTAATTTTAAATCATGGACTATAAATAAGTTATTTTATTTCTACAAAGTAGCAATCCACCCTTTGAAGGCAGTTCTGAATACGTTCAGTTCAGGGCAATGGCGTAGATTATCTTAATGATGCCACTTTGCTTCTGGTCCATTCTTTAGACCAGACTCAAAGTGATAATATTCCCACACGTGTCCTGATGAGAGGAGAAGTCTTAACTTAGAAAAAGAAAGAATAAACCAGAGAAGGTGATAATGGGAGGTAGAAAAAAGTAACCAGGCATAGTAGATGTACTTTAATAAGAATTATCTAATGAAAAGAATAAAAATTAATGAACTTGGAATCAAACAAGTTGAAAGTGAAATACAGAAATCAGAAATCTAGTCTCATCTCCTCACTGGCAAAATCATTTTGGGTGAGCTTTTGCTATGAAATTTCTTTTTTAGATTTCTTCATTAATGATGAGACTTACTCATCCAAATCACAGGTACAGATTTGGCATGAAGTCATGTCTCTCTCTACTATCGAATTTCCTTTGTTTCCCTTCTCTCCCTCCCTCCCTTCCTTCCTTCGTTCCTTCTTTCCTTCCTTCCTTCTTTTCTTTATTGGTACTGGGGATTGAACCCAGGGGTGCTTAACCACAGAAAAACATCCCCAGCCCTTTTTAATTTTATTATTATTATTATTATTTTTTATTTTGAAGTAGGGTCTCACTTAGTTGCTTTGGGCCCCACTAAAGTTGCTGAGGCTGGTCTCAAACTTCTTGAACTTGAGATCCTCCTGCCTTAGCCTCCCAAGACACTGAGATTACAGGGGTGCACCAGCAAGCCCAGCCTGTTTCTCGTCTGTCTGTTCCTTTCCCTTTGCACCTTTCCCCTTCTCACCCTCTCTCTTTGCCTTCCAACCTCCTTGCCTGCCTTTCATTCTTCTGCCCGCTATTCTTTCTGTCCTTTTCTTGATTAATAGCCTTTTGCAATACTGGTTCACACATTAGATGTTTGCAGACAACCATGCAGGAAAGTGTTAACATAGCATTTCATGGAAAGAAAATTAAAAAATAAACCTGAAATATTCACCTTTTTTTTAAATGGGGATTTGAACAGAAAGGAAGCATAAGCTTGATTTGCTCTCCCTGTTACCTAAAAAAAGTCTCTTAGCTAAAGCCTCACCTCTGACCTTGTTTTCTACTTTCAGGGTATATTGTATTTCTCTTTTTTTGTTACATGTCTGGTTTGCAATGCCATTGATGTTTTAGAGAAGTGAGGGAATTGCTGTTTGAACAGTCCATGCTCCACTTCATGAAGGCTAGCTTTATTTTCCTTTTTTGTAATATTTTCTTTTTTTTGCTCTTGGAAAAACTCATGATCGAGGTCAAGTCTTAAATGCATTGAAAAACTTACTCAACCAAAAATTACACCATTGAAAAGTAATAGATGTTGACCTGTTTTTGGTTTTAATCTTCCTCTGACATAAAAGTTGACACTTCATTGCCACTTAGAGTTGAGTCTCAAAGTGTCATGAATAAAATGGCGTTAGAATTTTTAAAATATTATTAATGTTCTTGTTTTTGGGTTTTTAAGCATTGACTTTAGGCTTAAAATGATGAACACACTAGGTTTGGTTTTCTTGACACAGCCCTCAGAACTCTGTGTCTTCCAGGTCAAGGGTGAAAAAACCTACTTGAGTCACATATTATTGATTTGTTATTTCATTGACCTTTTGGATACTAGAGACATTTTTCTGAAATTTGGATGCACAGAGACAGGTATGGAAGGGTAAATCTCCTTTATTTGAGCTTTGCCTAATTCAACATTTCTTCTGAGTGCAAATGGTAAAGATTGGAAGATGCAGGAATAACCTTAGCTATAGACTGGGATGGTCAATCTGACAGGTGCAAAAAATCCCACACTCACCTGAATAGGTTTACCTGTTTTATGTATTCTATTTTTTTTAAGATAGAGAGGGGTGGTGAGAGAAAAAGACAGAGAGAGTCATTTTCATTTAGTTCTTCATGTGGCCTTCATTGTCTGACATAGCTGCATACATGGTGGTGGGGTTTGAACCCACATCCTTATGCATGCCAGGCAAGCACCATAACTGCTGATCCACTGCTCCAGCCCCTGTTTTCCATATTCTGTACATCCATTACAATTTGGGAAGCAATGCCTAAGGAATCTGGATTAATTTTTACTAGTAAATCCTGGAGAGAAACCAAAAAAGCAATGACCTGAAGTAGTCTTTCCTTGACATGGTTTGTATCTTGTGCTTTGTTTTTTGTTTTTGTTTTTTTTATTTTTTGCTAATACATATAAGTTAAGGTTTAAGCCACTGCAATTCCTAAATATATTGTAAGTGGTATAACGACTTAAAAAACGGACATTCCAGATGTGGTACTAGTTGATCAAATATATTTTTATAGTGACTATATTAAAAATATAGATGTGATGCTAATGTGCTCTTATAAATGCCATTCATATCACTTGTTTATTAAAAAGAATTCCTTTATTTTTTTTTCTTTGCTCAAATTCAATGTAGGGTCCTTTTCTTTAACCTATCAGACAAATTTTTAAACATGAATTTTCTTCATGAGAGTGGTTAGTTCACAGTTTCCCAATTAGACCTATACACATCTATGTGTAGGGTATTTACAAGTCTGTAACTTTTTTGAAATTATAACTATAGGCTGAAAGACTTCTCAGAAGAAGACAGCTAGCAGCATTTCATTCAGTTCATTGATGACGGTATGTTAGAAAGCTGCCTGCTAAACCACAAATCTCATTCCATTAACTCACATTCTATAAACTTGAGCTATTCAGATTTCAAAAAGCCAAGTGAAATGCCCTTACTTTGCATTTATTAATAATTACTTACACTTTTGCTATAATCAGAATTGTTTGAATGCCACCATTATTGTAAACAAAGACTTGTGCGGTTTAAAAATGTACCGAGTAAGAAAATAACTACAGATATGTCATGTTTGGACTAGATACGGTATCTTTTCCTACCCTCTCCTTTCCTCTCTTCATCCCTCTCTTATATACTTACTCTCTTTCAAATTATTAGTCTGTAAAGGCTTCCTTTATTCTTCAATAAGTTAAAATTTAAATTGTAGTTTTAAGTAGAGGAGTTCAGTTTAAAAATGAAAAAAGGTTGCAATACAAAGCAGTCATTGAAAGTTTGAAACATAGCAGGCACTCTATTTTCTTTCAATATTTTACCTAACAGCTCTACTGGCTCTATTGGATACCAATGATGTCTTTCAGTTTTTAAAAGTGATTGTACTAAGAACAAAAGTTCTTTTTCTTTTTTTTTTCAAGATAAGTCAATGATGGGGGCTGGAGCAGTGGCTCAGTGGTATCGTGTTTGCTAGCATGCACAAGGACCCAGGTTCAAACCCCAGAAGTACATATACAGCTAAGTGTTGGAGCATTAAAAAGCAGATGAAAAACTAAATAAAGTTGATTTTTTCTTTCTCTTCCTCACTCTCTCTCTCTCTCTAAAAATGATATGTTAATGAAATATTGAATTTGGATAACTCAGTTAAATTTAATACAACAGCTCTTGTCTCAGGGCAATAATTTGTTCATCCATTCATTCATTCAGCAAATTTTATTAAGGGGCTACAGCGTTTAATATTTTGCCAGTCTTAGAAGACAAGATCATGAATAAAACTCAGTGCAAATTTCCAAGAATTTAATATTCTAGTGGGAAGAGAGATATACAAATACAAAAAGTCAGTTTATTGTGATACAAGTTATAACAGAAGTATATACATAGCACAGAGTTTCCAATATTTTGGATGTGATATAAATTGTTGGGAGAATGGAGCAAAATCTTTCTCAGAGGCAGGAGCACTGATGCTGAAATTCAAATGAGAAGTTGTCTGGTAGAACTGAATCAGACAAAAAGGCAGCCACATAATATACAGGAAAACCAAAAGGAACAGCGACTACCAAAAATTAAGTTTGATTTGACCTTCCTACTGTGAGCATCAAGTATGTGAGAGTGTCTAGAAGCAAACCTGAAAACGTGAATCCATGGTGGATTATGAGTAGCCTCATAAATTATGCGGTAGCTTTGGATTCATGAATCCAAGCTGATTTACTATAAATTATAAATAATGGCACCTCTGAGAGTTAATAAACAATTTTAAGCAATTGTACTTATTTATATTTTGCGTATTTAATCCAATTATAGATTTTCTATTTGATATATCTATCCATGAATTGAAAACAGTAATTTCAAACAGTATTATCACAAATTTTGCAATTTTAGAACTGACATATATTTAATTAGATATTCCACATTCTAACTACGTGTTTCCAAAAGTGGAACTGCATTTAAAAAAGGGTAAATATAAAACTCTAGATTTCGGAAGCATATGCTTATTGAGATAGCTTCAGTAAGATCCAAATGCATTGTACTTTCTCTCCAGCTTCTGGTTAGGTAGATTTTGTAGCTCATTTTACCTTTGAACATCCAGGGAGAAGGAGAACTTTGTTTTTTTAAAATTTTTTCCACATTTTTTATTGGTGCATTAAAGATATATATATACATATATATATAAATATAAAATGATGGGATTTGTTGTTACATATTCATACATGTACATAATATAACAATATTATTTTGCCAATATCCCACCCAAGCACTCTCACCCCCCTCCTGTACCCTGTTATCTTTCTTCTGATGATCTTACTTTGAATCTTCTTTTTTACTACTCTCATTTTTATTGATTGTGTGTGAATTATTTAGTATCCTACAGGTATAAATTATATGTGCTTTATCTACCACAAAACAACCTCCTTTTCCTCCCTCCCCTCTCCACTTCTCCTTCCTCTACTCTACTAGACTTCCTTTAGTTCATCTATTAATTTATATTCAGATGGTTCTTTATAAAATCTTAGCACTCTTTCTCCTTTTCCTTTATTTTACTCTAACTGCCACAAATGAGAGAAAGCATTTCTGAGGTTGGCTAATTTTACTTAGCATGATAGTCTCCATTTCCATCCATCTATCAGAAAATGCCATAATTGCATTCTTTTTAACAGCTGAGTAGAACTCCACTGTGTGTGTGTGTGTGTGTGTGTGTGTGTGTGTGTGTTTCATAATCCACTTATCTAGTGACTGGCAACCGGGTTGATTCCATCATTCAGCTATTGTGAACTGTGGAGAAGCACCACTTTGAACCCGACAAAAGAAAGATCTATGGCTACTCAGGCAATCTAATTAATTGCTTTCCAACTGTATAGTAGGAATGATACTATGTAGATAAGATTAAATATCAATAAAGTAGAGTTGGCTACCACTAGTGAAATTTAAGAGACATGCTCCCAAATCACCTAATAGTAAGTGAGAAGATCCAGCCTGGCTTTGAACACATGACTGTTGAATTCTATAGTACAGTCTTTAATATAAAATTAAAAATTTTAATCATTATCTCTCCAGTTCTCCAGTTTGATTTAACTCTAAACAGATGGACAAAGTAATTTTGCAATCAGCCAAATTGCCAATCTACCCATATATTTTCTCCTGCGTAATAGAGGTAAATAGTTAACATAATAAATATGACCATGAAGGAATTAGCTAATATGCAAGAAGACAATAAGTAGTACTTGTTTATCTAGATCAGAAACAAGAAATATCCCTTAAATTCTTCTCTCAAAGCAGATTTTTACATTGCAAAGCTATACTCTTGTGCAAATTTGGAACTTTAAATACCTTTAAAATTTTACTGAAGAAAATTATAAATTTCACAAGTTGCTACTTTGTTTTAACTTGTTAACTTTTGATTTAATCTGTAACTTTGAATACATTTTTAAAATGTAAAAATTCATGAGCTTGAAAAAAAGTGAGTATTTGAATTGGTTCCTTTTAAATGCAATTAAAATAAAATTTCCAGAGTTCATTACTCTAGTTATATTTTTCCAATTTACCAAGGTGAAGTTAAGTGGATTAAAACTTGAGGAATATCTATTTGTGGACATATTTGAAATTATTTTCATGCTTAAAAGTAGATTATTTCCACCTAATATCGAATTTCATATCACATTTTAAATTTTAAATGATTTATAATGTATATTATGTCAACTGTAAAAACTAACAAAAGTTAGACTTTAGTAGCTTATATGATATATATTTTCCATTGTTTCATAATTTAATTTCAGAAGGCTTTATTCATTTTTTGTTATGTAACTTTAAAAAAATCTGAAAAACGTAAGAGTGATTAGAAAATTTTATATTTAGGGAGCATTAAATGTATCTAAAAATGCATTGTACAGAACTTAATCTTGTTAAATAAAATGCTAAATAGAAAATAAATGATTTGCTTTATTTTTCCTTTATAAAAGTATTTGAAAAAATTTTGTAATGCATTGGTACTTGCATTATTATTTAAATATTCACCCAAACATGAGTATATGTTTGATACGGAGTCACTGCCATTGAAGAACAATCAGAAATGAAGTCAAGGTTTTCAAAATACGAATCAGCTCAAAGCAAAATTTACTTCAAAAAATGACTACTACAAAATTTCAAAATGAACATAATGAAGGATGAAATTTTGGATGTGAAAGATAAACTCACTTAGTACTTGATTATGAAAAAAAAATCATTGAAGAATACTGTGGGCCAGGTGTCCTTCCAAGTACAGTGATACCATTGGGGACAAGAAATCAGAAGCTCTTAGGTTATTGTGAGGAAGCAGACAGAAAACAAGAAAGCAATTAACAAATAAGGCTAAACATTGACAACAATTCCAAGTAAATAAAACCAGAATGCAATCTGGTTAGTTCTTTGTGAAGTGACTCCTTGGGATATTCAAGGAAGGCCTTCGTGGAGAAATGGCATTTAAGCTTCAATCAGAAGATCCAAAAGGATTTCAACCATGAAAACATGTCCACCAGGAAGAGCATGTGTGGGTATCCCAATGTGGGCACAGGATTGGCTTGTTCATTGGACACAATGCACAGCAGAGACAGTGGCAGGAAATGAGGCTCCCTGGGCAGTCAGGATCTGACCAATTAGGACCTTCAGTTCTACTGTAGCTTACATGTAATGGAAGCAACTGAAACAATCCTGTCTGATTTTTATTTTAATATTCCTTCAAGGTGCACATGGAGAAAAAACTGTAAGAGGCAATAGGAGCTCAGTGAGACTAGTTTTAGAACTGTTAATGGGAATCCAGCCAACAGAGGGAAAATGCTTGTAGGTTTTATTTTCACAGTAGCATAGAAATATATGCTGATAAGTTGTGTATGGACAATAGGGAGGGGAAATGATCAAAGAGGGGTGTATTGGTATACCTTGGTAGGCACACTCAGGTGACTCTTTTGAGCATTCTATTTTTTAAAAATTTCCTAATAAGATATAATTGAAAGAGCTGAATCACACCAAATTTATTTTCTAAAATAAAATTGTGTTGATTAATTTTCTTTGGATTAAGAGCTGATTCAAAAGGTTCATGTTAATGTTTTATTTTTTATTGTTGCTGCTTTTGGTACTAGGGATGGAATCCAGGGATGCTTTACTACTGAGCTATATCTCCAGTCTTTTCATTTTTTATTTTAAGGCAGGGTCTCACTAAATTGCTGAGACTGGCCTTGAACTTGGTATCCTGCTGTCTCAGCCACTGGAATTCCTGGGAATACAGGAATAAACCATGATGCTAGGTCCATGATTACTTAATGTTCAAGTGCAGGGCATGATGGGAGTTGTAGTTTTCAGAATTATCCATCTATTGTTCTTGCAGTGTTTTCTAGGTTTGCAGAATTCCACTTACCTGCTTACCTGTCAAGAATATCATTTGCTCCAGGCGAGTGATTGAATGAAATTCTCCAAGACTGATCTATACAAAGCAGTTGGTGACAACCAGTTACAATTGTAATTTCTAAGAAATTGCACTACAACTACAGGTCTCCTTCCTTCTCACAACACAAAACATCCAGTCATACCAATAAGATATTTGGTAATAGTGAAGCTACCAGCAAGTAAATAATCACCACACACACTGAGCGTCATTGTGAGTAATAATAGTGGTTTTTCAGGACATTTACCGTGTGCACAAATATGCCCAGAGAAATAATGTTTATATGCTACACTTTCAATCTTACCTAGAAGATCATTCCTAGATGCATAGATATATAGAAGGATTTTTAAAACATACAGAAAAATAGAGTTTCAATACAGAATTCTGGTTTATGTTCTGAGAATGAGAACAAGAAATGGAAAAATGCCAGACCAAAGCAAAATCATCCTTAAATGATGAAGTAAGAAGAAGAATGACATTCAAAGCTTTTGTGACCACTAAACAAGTTACAGTTTGTCCCCTAGAGAGAGGTAGTGATGGACTGAACTTGCCATTAGGGGGAGATTAAGTGCCAATGTTCTGACTTGGTTAATTATACACTTAAAACCTTTCAGTATATCATAGAAGCCAGGCTTTTCGCTTTTGAATATTTGTACTGGGACTCTCTGGATTGCTTATTGGTTATATCTCTTGACAACTTGAACCTGAACGTTAAATCCCATTGGCAACAACAATCTGTCAAGAGCAAAAATAAAAAAAATAAAAAAATAAGATTTGTGTATTTAGTTTTCATTATAGAAGTGCTTGTAGTCGAAAAAATATGTACCTGTCAAGTTTTCAACATCTCGCTGGGGATACAGGCAATGCTGTTGTGACTTCAGAACCTGGCTGACAAATTCACGTTTCAGTAGTAAAGACAAATCAAGGGTTTTCTTCCCCCTCCTCTTTTTTTTTAATTCTTTTTTTCCTTCCGGCTTTGACAGTCATACATAACAATTTGAGACCTAAGTGCCACTTTGATGCACTATTCCATTATTAAGTGGCACAGTCACTATAGAATAGATGACGGGCCTATACTCAAGGCATTGTGAATTAAACAGCTTTCTACAACAAGGAAACTGAATGGCCCAAGGAATCCTGAAATATTTTTTAAAAATAATTAAAAACTGTGCTTCAGAAACTTCAAAATATATAATTTGAAGTAATCTCAGGTACTAAATTATAAACTATGGAAAACAAAATATTTTTTAGCAATATAATTAATGCTTAGAGGAAAGATTGAATGCATTAAGAAATATCCAAAGCCCACAATTACTAATTTCAAACAAGAGTGCTGGATGGGTCTTGAGGAGAAAAAAAATGAAAAGAAAGAGCAGAATGAATCTTTGCATAATCCTAAGGTAGGAAGGAAGACATGTTTATTATTTGACAACAATTTTATACCATAGTAATAAAAGAGTATTCTAAGAGTATATTTATACCTAAATTGTAAGAGTTTCCACTGAAGACTTTAAGTACTCAAATTAATTCTTTTGTCAATAACTCTACAGTAAATCAATACAGCTAGAATTAAACAACATTTTTGGCCAGAAGGCAGGCCAATGTTGGTAATTTTTAATTACAATTCATTAATCAATCTATCACTACTGGGAAAAATAAAAGCAAAGCAACAATAATTTGATAACACTGCTATTAACAGAAGTTAATCTATCTTTGGAATTTCTATTTTAAATTCAGGGACTAAAACACCAAAAAGCTACACTACTATGACTTCCTGCTATATTTTACCTAACAAAATAGAACGATTGATTTTTCTAAAATGTATAAAGTACACAATTTCAGTACTTATCACATTGTAGAATATAATGGTTCTCAAGATATATTTTTTTTCCTTTATGATTATTAAAGGTGAAGAAATTATTTTTTCAAACATTGATTCCAGGATATGTCCCTGGGGAAAAAAACAACAAGAATTGAATTTTCTATTAACCTATATGGTTGTGAAATATTTGCAATAATACTTATCTCTTTAGGGTTCTGACAACTCAATCAAACTGATAAGTACATAAAGATGTGAACTCTAATTTCAGTGCTCAGTACTCCAAATCTGGGTTTTTTTCTTCCTTACACTTTAGCACTAGAGGACAAAATTGAATTATTTCTTTATCCTCTTTAACTTGTAATCTCACAAAGCAAGAAAGAATACATCAAGGAGGAAGGGGCTCTTTATACCTTTCATAAGGTGATGGTAGGGAGCTACGGCCCTGTGACACAAGAGACAAAAGTAAATATATTACTTCTGGTGTACTTGGGACAGAGTTGTTTAAGGAAGAAACGGGAAAGGAAAAAAAAAGCAATTTCATCAGTTTCCCACTTTACACTTCTGAAATGCTAAAGGAGTTAAAAAAAAGGGAGAAAAAGTAATTATGGGAAATAAAATAAGAATTTTCTTAGTTACAATTCCTGGCCCTTAGCTGATTGCAGTAAATTATAAATTATGCAGTCAATGTAGGCCAACAAAAGAAGACATCTTCAAATCTCAGTCAAAGGTAATTACTTAAGTCGGCTGAATGTTCCCTTTTCATAGAGTGTGATCTCTCTCTGACAGCTCACACTGACAGATGACCTTCTCGGCAACGTTCTTATCCTTCGGATCATGAGCAGTGTGCCTCTCTCCCTGAATATCTCTATATATTTGTGACACTAAGCTTTCAAATACAGCTATTGACAAATCAGGACATCAGTCTCAGCGCTGGTCTTCCTATCACTCACAATAAAGTAGCTATCACTTGTGGTGGTGTATAGCAAGAACATCTCTGAAAAATGAGTTCTCACCAAGTGCTAATTTGACACAGCTCGCTTGCCTTCCCATAATTGCTCTGTCATTGTCAGTTGGCAGTTCGGGCTCATTCCTGGAAGCTGTGCCGTACAATTGGATACAATTACTCCCATTTACCACCACTATTATGCCACTGATGTTGCCCAGTCCGCATATTGACATGCCTCATTAAACCTGGATGCGGGCCATTAATGAACATTGTTAGCATTTCTCTTAAACTTTTTTGCCTCTAATAAACAGTCAGTGTTCCATGAAGGAGCACTGCCATCCTTGTGATATGATATTTATTATCTTATGGGGGAAGGGGACTCTGCAAATGGAAGCTATCCAGATGCTGAGAGGGAGATATACAGTTAGATCAGCGAGGAGAGCGCTGATCAGCAGGACCTTTCTCCATTAGGAGCATCCTACCATTAACCGAGTGACCTCTTCTATCCAAAAGAAGACAAGCAGGAGAAACACGAGAGCCCAAGAAGAGCCCACGCCATAGCAGGTTTCTCAAGGTTGCCTCATTGCTAACACCTCTCCCCAGCCCTGTCCCGCCCCAAGGTGGTGCTATGTGCCATGATAAAGATAATTTTGCCCTGGGTCTTCGATCCATTATGTCCAGCTAACTTTAACGTGCATTTTTATTCAGAGATAATTATGTGTTGATCAGAGAAGTCAGCGGCTGTCACCCATATAGCAGGCACACCTGCAGTGTGACATAGGTGGTAACGATGGCATGCTCTTGAGCTGTCATGACACGGACAGGGACTTTATTATGTATATGTCATCATTTCTCTTAAGGAAATTATACTTTCCCACACAATGACAATAATGAACCTTTATAACACTCCAATAAACCTCATTTGCAGTTTTATTCTTGACCTTCATTAAATATATACTAAATATGTAGAAAGACGTATAAATACACAAGAACCTCTGTGTCTCCAAGGGTTTATAAATAAGTTTGTAAGTGCAGGTAAGTATGAGATATCAAATAAAAAATACAGACCTGTAATTAAAAACTTAAAATATCTTACATGAAAAGTAATTAAGTCACCTTGGCATTAATTTTTCCACAAACATGATAAGAAGTGTTTATGCAGTTGAAGGTATTTGTTGAGCAGTTATTTGAAGGCTACTAAAATGTACTTACTAGATTAACTAGGAGTAAGCAGACAGGTATAACCTATAATAAAATTTGCATAATAATACAGGAGAGAAAAATCTTCATGTGGACAACAAGACTTCTAACCTTTCTGCATATGTATTTTAAATAAAATTTCCTAAAAAATCCATTGACATATAATAATTGAGTTGACATTGATATGACATTGAGGCATATAGAAAACAGGTAATTTTCATTACTGCAGTTGGAAATCTTGCTCATAACATGTGGAATTAATACACATATTTTTGAAAGATACTGCAAAATGAATCTGGGCTAAATTTTGGATAAGGTGATCCTGTACAATGAAAGCCTATGAAGCTCTTTTAACTGCTAATTCTATTACCCTTACAGAACCTGTATGGCTTAGAACAGAGCACTGCCCAGAAGCCTATCTGCTCCTGCTTAATTTAGGGTCCTTAATCCGTAATACCTGGAGTAAGAATATTTCTATTTCTATTTTTGGGAAGTTCTTCATTCTTGTGACAAAGGGGGTTTCTTTCTGTTTCTTTTATTTTGTTAATATTTATTTATTTATTTATATTTGGCACCAAGGATTGAACCCATGAGAGCTTAACCACTGACCCACTTTCCCAGCTCCCTCCCCATTTTTTAAATTTATTTTGAGACAAGGTCTTGCTAAGTTGCTTAGAGTTTTGCTAAGTTGCTGAGGCTGGCTTTGAACTTGGAATCCTCCTGCCTCAGCCTCCTGAGCTGCTGGGAATACAGGCCTGCACCACAGTACCAGCTTCTTTCTGTTCCTTTTAGCCAAGAAATTTAGTCCGTAATCATTTCAGGATATGCTGAGTCAACCCCTCTCTCACGTGGTTTGTCTGGTCAAAGCAAAAATTTACCGAAAGATAGTATTTGCCAGACATGTTAACAAGCCGCTAAAAATTCAAAATCCATATAAATTTGGTACTAGTTTATCTTGATTTGAAAGAATGTATTAAGGAAAAGAGATCTCAAGTAACTCTCTCAAAGTCACAGAGCTCTCAGCAGAGGAGTATTTAATTCAGGAGAACGCCCCAGTAACGCAGTCTTAACCAGTATGCTACACTGTCTTTCAAATAACTGATATTTCTGTTCTTAAAATAGTAAACTTGTTTGCTTCCTTTACTTCTCAGGATTAATTTTGAAATTCACTCTGGTGTAGTGAAATCACAAATGTATAGACTTAATTAATATTGATAAGATTTAGAATATGCCTTATACATTTTAAAGATAAAAGGAGAGAGTGAGATGAGAGAAAGAATCAATTTTATTTATTTATTTTGTCTGGTTTTTATTTTCTGACACTTAGTTGTATACGTGGTTCTTGGGTTCGAACCCAGGTCCTCAAGCACACTAGGCAGGTGCCGTAACCACTCAGCCATCACTCCAGCTCCTGCTTTACACTTTTTAATATTTGGTGGTATTTAGCATTTTAATTGCTACATAAAAATACAAGGTAAAATAATTAAATTTACTTTTTACAAAAATAGAAAAACCCAAAGATTTCATAGTTTTATTTTGCGTGGTCTGAAAATTTACAGAAATAAACAATTTGGAAGTTTTAAAATGCATGCCATTCTGAGTAGTGTGGAATTTTGCACAGTTCTCCTCTGTCCCAGGCTGCGAATCATCCCTTCGTTCAGTGTATTCATGCTGCATATTCTACTCGCCCGTTAGTCACTTAGTTGCTGTCCACGCTATCAAGTTAGCTCATCAGATTGAGTATTGTGGTACCTGTGTTCAAAGTAACCTTTATTTTACTTATTAATAATGGACCCAAAGTGTAAGAAAAGCGATATGGGCAGTTTTGATATATAAAGAAGGAGACGTAATATGCTTCCTTTAAGTGAAAGGGAAAATTTTTCCACTTAGGAAAGAAAAACAAATCATAAGTTGAGGTCACTAAGATCTACAAAAAGAATAAACTTTCTATCAATGAAATTGTGAGGAAAGGAAAAGAAGCTTGTGCAGTTTTTGTTGTCACACTTCAAAATACAAACGCTATTGCCACAGTGCATGGTGAGTGCTTGTTTAAGGTGGAAAAGGCATTACATTTGTGTATGTGTGTACAGGAAGCATCACAGTATGCGTGTGTGCATGCATGCACACACGTATGTATTTATATGGATATACTATCTGAGGTTTCAGGTCTTCACTAAATGTTGTGGAACCTGACCCTACCAAGAAAAGGGGACTACTATAATTTAAGTAGATTTGATTTCACAAATGGAAATATATATCATTTGTCTCGTTTTGAAAAATATAGGTCAGGTCCAGCCTCTTCTGATGGAGTAATTTTTAATTTCTAATCTGTTATTTGCAAAAAGAATAATAAACTTTCATGCGATATGCTTTATGGTTTACCCCCTCTCTTTTTCCTTTTGTTCATTTTTTTATGGTGTGGTGTTTAAACCCAGGAGTTCTCTATGCTCAGACCATTTTTAATTAATTAATTAGTTCTTGGTATTGGGTGCTTTACCACTGAACTAGATCCCCAGTCCTTTTTACTTTGAGACACGGTCTCTTGAGTTCCTTAAGGCCTTGCCAAATTGCTGCAACTGGCTTTGAGCTGAGTATCCCCCTTCCTGAGCCTCCCAAATTTTGGGGGTTATAAGCATGTGCCGCTGCAGTCCAGCTCCTAGTTTTTTCTTTTCCCCCAGTGGCAAATTTGCTCTCAAAAATGGTCTATCTTTTGGTATCTGTTGAACCTTCCAAAATGTGTTCAGGGCAGTTACTTCTGCTGTTATGTGAATACCTGTTAGCCAGAAAAAGGATGACGTCTCCAGCACATCTCATTTCCCAGACTGCTAGCCAAAGGAGTTGCTTATAAAACGGGTAAATCCTACTCTTTTATCTATTTGATTATTTTCTTTGTGGGATTAACTAAAGCCAATACGTAACTTCATATGTGCATAAAAAATTAAATGTTTGGGAATTTCTCTAGCTGGCTAGGTTTTGTTGTTGTCAATGGAAGTTTTTTGTGACTTTAACTGCTTTGTGTACATATCTGTCAACATGAAATCTCAAGTATTATTATAAAATATTCTTGGACTGGATAATCATTTAATTAATATTAAGCTGAAAATTGTGCTGCTTCTGTTCACTGATGTTCGAGGCCTGTGGGAATAGAAGGTGGGATGCGAGATGAGGCCAGCCAGACAGTGTTTTAATTTCATGAAGGGGAAGGATTATATTGACGGTTGTGTAATTTCCCCTTGTCCTCATACTGCTAAAGTGAGAGCTAAGCTCCAGTCAGCACCTATCTAGTATTTTGTCTATTCAATGTGTAGTGGATACATGTACTATTTCCTTCATTTACAAAAAAATGCTAAGGGAAAAAAGAGTATTTCACAAAACTGAATTCCCACATATACCTGACAGAGAAAATGTGTCTCATTAGTAAGATGCTTTCGTATTCTGCCAACTGAAATTGAAAACGTATTTACAAAATGTTCCATAGTTATTCCAAGTTCAGTCTGGACTATGCGTTACTGTATTTTTAATTAGTGTTTAATTCTTCAGTGACCATCAACTTTTAGATGATGGCTCCTGATGAAACTGAGCAGCAATGTAGTGCCTCTTTAGAGATTTGGTTTCTTTGGTTTGATACAGAATGGACTTTCTTATCGCATGGTTAAATGAAAGCACAGTCAGAAGCACACATTTGTTAAGAAGTTGAAGACTTAGAAAGGCCGTGCCAGAGAGGAAAATTAATTTTGAAATATTGTCCCATCCAGTCAGAAGGAAAAACGGGCAAAAGCATTTTATGGAAGGAAATTACTTTTTTAGCTTAAATAAAATGAGTAATAAGTGATTCCAAAGAGTTATAAGGTTAAAAAAAAAAAAAGAAAAAGAAAGAAGGAAGGAACTGGAACAGATGAAACTGTATGGTCTGTGAAAAGAGAAAAACACCCCTGGCCCAGTCAGTGGGACCCCAGCTAACAGTCTAGGAGTTGGGGTTAGCTTGCAGCAAGTTCTAATACTTAGACTTAGTAAAAAGAGTTGTCTTATGTGCATGCCATTCCTTTAAAATCACTTCTTCTCTTTTCTTCCATGAGATATTTTAATGATTCATACTCATTCATTCAAGAAACTGTATGCACAGCAATAAGTCCCAGAAGCTGGTCTAGCAGTGGGGAGTATAATGAACAAACAAGACATATAAACATATGTGCAGAGAGCGTGCATTTTAGTGTTTAGCGACACTACGAGGCAATAGAGACAGGTAAGTGAATTATATAGTATGTTACTCATTGATCAATACCATGCACAAATTAAAGCAGGGAGAGGGCCATAGGAAGCGCTGAGGAGGGTTTTCAATTTTGAAGCAGGGCAGTCAGAGATGGCTTAGGAAGGAACATACAGATACTCAGGAGGTGAGTGTGCTATGAAAGGGGTGAGCCATGAGGACCTCAGGAAGGGATGTGACTGGCATGTTTAAGTGATAGTGAAGAAAACCATGAGACAGGGAGTGGGGTGAGTGGAATTACGAGAAGAAACCAGCAGGGAAGTTAGAAAGTGGAGCCTCATTCTGTTCTTCGGACCAGGCCACTGCTTTTCCATTTACCTTTTAGCTATGCTACTACCCTGCCCTCTTCTCCAGCAGAATCTTGAATCTGAAACAGGCAGCACAGATTCTTATTTGGAGTCTGGAAACAGGAAAGTCAGTGTTGGGCAAAATCCAGCCGAAGTTTTCTCTTTCCGCAAAGACTATGTGAGAGGACCGTACTGCCAATCTGTTCTGCGGGTGGCTGCGTTAGGCAAGTCCCGGAACAGCATTCGCAGATCGGCAATGGTTTATGAATTTATATTTTCCTTCAGAGATTAATTTAGCTGGCAGAGTTAAAGACATTTGAGACTAATTCTGCATAAT
This sequence comes from Aplodontia rufa, assembly GCA_004027875.1. Lineage (NCBI taxonomy): Eukaryota > Metazoa > Chordata > Mammalia > Rodentia > Aplodontiidae > Aplodontia > Aplodontia rufa. The sequence goes on along the minus strand of PVKS010003134.1, from coordinate 73,634 downwards.
TTCTGTTTTCTTATAGCATATTGAGCCGAACGTTTCTATGAAGCAGAGAAAAATGTTAACAAACATGTTATGTCCGTTGGTCTCTCAATATTCATTTTTACACACACAAAAGAAAAACATTCTGCCCAACTGTCCTAACTGCCTCAAAGTCTGCTTATTTTCTTGCATTTTACAGTCTATATATGGCTAATAATTATGTACCAGCTGTTATGAACTTGATTATTATTAATATAATGTTAACACATTTTATTTAACGCATATGCACATATTTTAGGCTGTTGTTTATATAAAAATTGTTACTTTGTCTTGGTTTCTCATGTTTCCACATATAGTGTCATTTTTATGCTGAAAAATGCCAAAATGTTTAAACCTTTGATTCAGTAAATAAATATCCAAAACTGCAAAATAAGTGGTAATAAATATTAGGAAATTTGTATGTACATTTTGATTTACTGGCTTATGGTACAAATAAGTGACTTACACAGTCCAACTTTAGAGAAACTTAACGTTTTCTTTTTCATGTCACTACCTACCAATGATATTGTATACCAAATTTAGAAATTAATAGGATGCTGTTCACATATCAAATGGATGTTTCCTTATTCATTCACAGTGATAATCATAAAAGTGGTAAAATCTGTATTGTAAATACATTTATTAATTGGTTATAATAATATAAAATAATTTAATATATATTAGAGAGGAAGAAAACATTATAATCCATAAATTTTATTCTATTGGATTATTTTATTAGAACATTTTGTGATGATTAAGATTAGAGGTTATAATTTACATATTTATCTCTACAGAGATTGTAACACTCTCAAATTTGGTGTTATTCCAACAGTGAAGACAGTATGAAATTTTTCATATAAAATCAGCACATTTTGGTGTCCATTTGATCCATCTCTTCTTAAAACAAAAACTAAAAAGGGAATTTCCATCATTCTGTGCATAATTTTTATTTCTGCTCAGTTATAGCAAACTACCATCATTCTTTTTTTTTTTTAAGAGAGGGACAATGAGAGAGAGAGAGAAAGAGAGAATCAAATTTATTTAGTTTTTCATGTGACTCTCCTTGCTCTGACACTTAGTATGTGGTGCTGGGGTTCAAAGCTGTGTACTCCCACATGCCAGGCAAGAGCCATAACCACTGAACCACTACTCCAGCCCCACCATCATTCATTTTATGGTAGTAGTTGAGTAGTTTTATTTTATCTATCAAAAGCTTAGACATGATTAAAAAGAGTCATTTGAGTCAAACATCTAAAAAATAAATGCTATGTAAAATCATAGTACTGGGGGGGTGAGCAGTCCCCCTTACCAACAGTACTTTCACAAATTTGACACTTTTGTCATAAACAAATGAAAAGTACCATCAATATCTATGTTTTCAAGAAGAACATTAACATAAAGTGAATCAACATTTTAACATTAGAGTTGCAATGAGAAACCATGTGTAAACTGAAAGATTTTTTTCCTCTTTTGATCCTCTATTCTGATAATTTCAGAACTTGAGAACTGAGACCTAGAAAAGTAGACTATAAGAATTAAGAAAAAGGTTGAACATATAACTAAAACATAAAGATGGGAAATAAATCCCGAGAGAATGTGAAAACATGTTACGGCAGGGAAAACGGGCACTCAGTTATAAAATATTGTCAAAGGTTGAGTAGGCACCCTCTCTTCCAACCTCTCTCAATCCCTGCTTTAAAGATCCACCTGAAAAAATTTTTTCAGATTTTCCCCAATTATTTCCCTAATATTCATAACTGATTAGCAAGGTGTTATAAATACCTCTATGTGAATCCTTCTGCTAAAGGAATGTTGAAAAATTATGGATATAGCATATATAATATTTTGATATTGATAAAAAAGTTGAATGCATAACAAACTTTTAAAGATGGGCTCAGGAACTCAGTTGTTTATAGTTAGTTCATGATGCATGCCTTTATGCCATTGAATCTTGTATGATTTTGCAAAGTGAGTATTCTATAGCTTTTTTAACAGAGTGGACATAAAATCAATGATTAAAAGCTGAAGTGAATGTGTTATTTCAAACATAAACACCTTAAATTGCAAGAATTCATTTTCTTTCCATATTTTAAGTGGCAATGTCTTAGTAGACATTTGTAGAATGTCTTAGTATATAGAATGTCACAAATCAAGGAGCATGACGGAGGACATAATGTTCATCACACATTATTCCTTATATTACATGAAGTATGCCCTTAAGTTAAACTCAGTATCTCCACACATCGATCCATTCATAAAAATGAAGGTACTTTCAGAACAACCCATATTCCTAATGAAAGTTTGTAAGAATTGCTACTGCCACTGAAATTTTACAAAAGAATCTGAGTCTACAACAAAAATGAATACTGTTGTTCTCAGCGAGGTAGAAGTGGCTGGGAGCCAAGTAGAGACTGTTCATGCCAGAAAATCTGAACACCAGACTCTTATAGAGAATGATTAGTTAACATCATTTTAATGATGAATTAATGAGCAGTAAAGGCATTCTAATTCCAATATGTACAAAACCTTTTATTTAAAGACACAGGACCAGGGAGACAGATCCATGACCTTTGTGATACTGGCAAAGGTTGGGTTCACTACAGCTGGTGCCTAATCTGTCTTTCAAGGTTAACTACACATGCCATGCTGGGAAATGAAACAATTACTAACGAATTTTATAGGTATATTCTGTCAAATTTAAAAGGCAATCAGAAGTCTAAATGAAAATTATGCCAGAGGAATGCATATAAAAGGAGAGAAACTAGGAAGATGCGTGTGTCCCTGTTTTTCCTGAGAAGATACCTTCAGAAAGAGACAACCCCAAGTTTTCAAGTAAAACACACAAACGAAAATCCTTCCAGTGAAAGAAGGAAGCCCCAGCTTAGGGGAATGGAAGTGTATTCAGGAAGGACAGCATCTAATCATCTGGGCAACACTAGCACACACAAGGCTAGATGATTCATTATTCTGTAATTAACTTTTAATTAACTTTACTCTGCTTTACTTATTTTAGAAAATTAAATAAACTTCATTTTATTGCTCATGCTAAACCAATGAGCAGAAGCTAGAGTTCTGCTCTAATTAAAATAAGCAGTTGAACAAAATTGTGTGTAAAGCATAATGAAAAACTGTTTCTGTCCAATTGATATATTTCTTATGTTCTGAAACACTTTGATAGGTTTTTCAAGAATTCCATTAGTTAGGCACTAAAGTCTTCTAAAATATGTGATTTAAGAAATAATATTATAGACCAGTTTTAAGTATGAGACATAATTGATTAAAACTTATTAAGTAACACTTCAAATTAGGTAATTAAGAGAAAAGTGTGTGTGTGTGTGTGTGTGTGTGTTGAGAGAGAGGACGAAGAAAGGAGAGGAGTGGAGGTCAGGATGTGAGAGAGAGGAACGGAGGGGGAGGGAGTGAAAGAGGAGGAATTTGAAATTGTACACTTTATCAGTCATTGAAGCAGTAACTGTACATTCATTTTTACATGGAGCCAAAAAGAAGCCATGAACTTAATATAGTAAGAAGACGTATTGCACATATTTTTACAGATTCCAGCTCTTTAATTTATTTTAAAATAGTTGTCACATGTTTTGGTATTAAGCCTAAGACATTCAATAATCAAGAGCTTTTCTAATTGATCCAATCACACACTATAAAGAATATTTGTACAAGAATAGATTACATTTAATTTGGTGAGACAGCGCTTTAATGCTGTACATATAAAAGTCAAAAAGTGATTCACTTCACTTGAACATCTAAAGTGTTAAGGTATTTGTTATTTTGTTTACAGAATTCTTAAATTGTATGAAGAATATTTAAATAATTCTAAAGATCATTTATTAAAATGCTTTATTTCACCCGTTATGAACTTTCAACTTCCTTGCTGACAATTACCTGTATTTCCTTTCATTCATAGTGACCAATTTCAGATTAGAAAGTTTATAAGTTAAATTTCTGCCTTTTCCTTTTTATTGTCTCTGCGATTTTCATTTTCTCCACTTTTTAGTTCCTTCTGAATCTACCTTTTTCTTAGCATGTTCTTTTTAAATATTTTCTATTCTCTAAAGACATCATGTTTTTCTGGTTTCCTTTGTTTTTCTATCCAGCCGTTGAACATAGCAAACCTTGCCAACAGTGAGGCATTAACATCCCAGCAATCCACTACTGTCAGAATTCCTAGGTGACCAGCATTTCCTGTAAAAAACATGTCTACTTTCCCACCTGAGTATCTTTGATTATTATGATATAATATGTACAGAAAACTAGGGAAGTGAAATTAATCCAGGTCTGTCACCCGGGATGGATCAAAATCATCCCGGGCTAGAACTTTCTTACATTTTTTTTTTTAAGAGAGAGAGAGAGAGAGAGTGAGGAAGAAAGAGATAATTTTGTTTAGTTTTTCTTTGGTTTGTGTTTTCCCAACACTTAGTTGTACATGTGATGCTGGTGTTTGAACCTGGGTCCTCACACATACCAGGCAAGCGCTCTACCACTGAGCCATGGCTTCAGCCCTCACATTCTTGAATCAACTTTATACAGTTCTTGATATGTGGAAGGTGAGCAGATAATTTTTTACTCTTTTTTTTTTCCTGTTTGATTTGTTTTAGAATGAATTGAAGAACTAGGTCTATAGCAAATGCCTCTCATTGAATATCAGCTAAGCACTTCTTTGGTTGCAATAAGCTCTTTATTCATTCACCTTTGACTATATCTTACAAGAGAATGGCAAATCTTTTCTTACTCCTTAAGGACATTCTCTAAAAGCTAAAAATACTCCATAGATTTTTTAAACATTATTTTAAAGAGAGAGGGACAGTGTGAGAGAGAAAGAAATAATTTTTTCTTAGTTTTTCATGTAGCTATCCTTGCTCTGAGACTTGGTTATGTTTGTCATGCTGGGATTCAAACTCGCATACTTGTGCATGCCAGGCAAGTTCCATAACCACTGAGCCACTGCTCCAGCCCTACTCCAAAGCTTTTGATGTAAGGCCATAGAAGGTCCACTCAAAAAGAAAGAATGGAACAAAGTAAACAAACACTAATTCACATTCAAATAACACCATAGTCTGAAAGTAACAAATAATGAATTGCTCATTGTTTAATTAGGGGATTAACATTTATTTCTGTACTGCTATTTTTTAAAGGATGGAATAATTTACTAGTGGTTTTTATTTTTTCTCTCAGAAAAGTTTTGTTTATGGAATGAAGTAGTTTCTTTTAGTGATGTTTGTATTATTATTATTTAACATTTACTTTAGAAGATAGAGTGAACTTGCAGTTATACAGTTACACAGGGTGTGCAAAGTGTGGATTTATCTGTGAGAATCAGGAAATGAGTTGGTTGTCATAAACTCCAGCCACCCAACAACTTTTGCATTAACATTTATCAAATACAAGTACATAGCCAATTACTGGAAACTGATGAGAAGTTGGTCATAGCTCAGGTTGAGCTTTTTTTTTTTTTTTGATGGTTCTGGGGTCAAATCCAAGGCCTCATATGTTATGCTAGCGGCGTATCCCTGGACTAGACCCTCACACCTGGAATTTTTCGAATTTTGGTATAGCTTTTTAAGAATGAGAATTTCTGCAGAATTAAACTTAACACAAAGAATGACAGCTAGCATGCTTCCCACATCCTGAATGAGTGTGTCTTCTGATCCTGGGAGCTTCACAGTTTTCTACTATTCCCTTCATCATTTCTGATTTACTCCCTGTGCTCGTAGGTACATCATTTTCAATCCTTCTCTAAACTTTATGTATCGTCCTTGATTTTTATTTCTAATGCCAAATTCTCTTACTGTTGCAGAATATTTCTTAATATAATGTGAGGCTGAAACGTTCTCTTTAGTTTCAGATCAGTGCTTCTTGTCCTTCCATCTTCTGATGCTTTGAATAATCACATTTTTTCATTTATACAGATACTTGCAAGGTATTTATAGACTGTGATCAAATCCCCCTCAATCTTCTATTCTCTTGACTATATAAATGTCTATGACCCAATATCTCATCCGACCCATTATTAGTATCATTTTTGCCCTTCCTTTTTATTATTAATTTTCTATTAACTCTCAATTCCCCTACAACTTTTCCACTGCCGGAATAAATAACAATGCAATAATTCACTTTTTTTTTAATATTGGGCTATAAAGAGTTTAACATAGAAAAAGAAAGTTTTGTCAATATGTCATGATATATGCTATTATTTGAACTGTATTATTTTCTCAATTATTATGTATTAATTGTTTCAGAATTATAGGGTGTACAGATCCTCCTTTAATTTCTATGTTTTTCATCTCTGAAAGAGCTTCAGTTCTCTGAGTTACTAGAAATAGCCTGCATTGGCTCAAATAGAGTTTTATATCTTCAATAATTTGCTGATTACAGCTCCAGAAAGTAGCCCTAAGTTTGTGTCCACTTATAAGTTTAACTAAATTTAAATATAATTATTACTTGTAAAATTTCGATCTTCATACAATTTTAGGAACATTTCTAAATAGCAAGGTTAACAAGCTCAGCTATATATCTATAATTGTATAATCATACATATATATACATATTTCTTTGTATACATACATATAATGTATACAACATATATATGCAATTTAAAAAGTAGTTATAAGTGTCTTACAGAATTTTTAAATGCATTTGAAAATACAGAATTTTGGAATTGAATAGTGACATTTATTTGGCCTACTGATAAAAAAATAAATTCAAATATAAGAAAAATATATAATGACCCCTGAATGAAGAGCTGTTTAAAATTTAAATAACCAGAAAGCCATATTATATTCTGTGTGTGTGTGTGTGTGTGTGTGTGTGTATGTATGTGTGTGTTTGTGTATGTGGTGAAGGTGTTGTGGTGGGGAGGGATAGTGCATGCATGTGCTTTGGGAAGTCATTTGCCCTTAGAAGTCCATAGAGTATTTTCCAAAGGAATTCAAGACAAAGAGGGAATTCACTTAAGGTGCCAAAATTGTATTTGCTCATTCATTCATTCATGCATGTATGCATATATTTTCTTTCTATCAAAGTTTGGGAAATAAGTAAAAAGGTAAAATACAGAAGGATATTTAACTGAACTGGAAGTATTTTTATTAAGCTCAATTTATTTTCCTGAATGTATTGAGGATGGAGGCAAGCATTGAAAGTAATAATGAAATGCCAAGTTTAATTCAGGAGTTTGAGAAGTGTCAAATATCAATTGTTTTTATTATACTATATAATCACAGTATATGATTATAGTGAAAAGCTAAATGAATTAATAAGAAAACATAACAATATTATACCAACTATAAATTCTTTTATTTACAATGGTCGTTTTATAATGGTACACAAAGCATATCTGAGATCACAAGTTTGAATGTATATTGAGTTTTACGACTTTCAGAAATCGAGCACTTCTTGTAAAATCATTTATTGACCAACTGTATATTTTGCCTCCTATTTTGGTTTGAAGAAAATGCATATTGTGGCAAAAAATGTATCTAAGTTGGGATTTATGAGAAATCAATTTATGTGACATGAAGCCCTGGGAAGTTATTGTCCACCCACCATCTACATTTCAATAATACATTTTATAATAATTCCTCTACCATGGATAATTTCTGTAGGTATGGTTAGTGTAGCAAAGTAAAACTATTTCTAGTTCATATATTTTAATGGGGCTTTCAAAGTACCACCATGTTATTTTTTAAACCAAATATAATTATTGAAGTGTTCTATGAATTGCAAATTTGCAGATTGTATTTTATTTTTTAAAGAGAGAGAGAGAGAGAAAGAGAGAGAGAGAGAGAAAGAGAAAGAAGCAATTCATTTTTTCATCTGGTTTTTGTTTTTCTGATATTTAATTGTATATGTGGTGATGGGATTTGAACCTGGGTCCTCATGCATGCTAGGCAAGCACTCTCATCTTTGAGCAATGATTCCAGCCCCACGCAGATTATAATTATTAATACATCTTCGTTACGTACCAACTAATTTTTTAAACATGGTATTAAAGCTATCCATGGCAAAATGAACATATTAACTACACATAAGTAGATGACAGCCTAGAGAACTGTTCCAGTAAGTCAATGTCTTAGAAGATATTGCATAAAGAAAAAACTGATAGCATTAATGGTTTCTTAGGAAAATATTTCTAAACCTTCAATGGTCTCATAGTCTTCTTAATTATATATAGATAGCAGTTTTTTAAAGCTATTTTTGCAAAAGGATATAAATCACACTTGATCGGTTAAGAGAGTAGAACCAACAGGAAGCTGGTGTGTGGTCTCCCTGAGACCACAAAACTGGGATTGAAGGTCCCTAGGATTAATGTAAATCAAGAATTTCCTAAGGGACCAAAAGACCCCAGGTCAAAATGTAATCAAATAGCAGCAAGTTGACAGGCTAGGAACCATAAAACCAAAGCAGGAACTAGGAGAACAAGGTTCTCCATGATCTTCCCATCAAAAATTTGGGAATTACAGTGTCAAAGGAAAGGAGAGAAGTGTCGGTATGTATGCAAAACATCATGACCAGAATGGCTCATTTTGCAAAAGAATTGCTCCAATAATAAAATGTAGAGGGCAAAATGAGATTATATTCTGTCCTTTATGCTTAGTATATGGCCTTGCACTTGACAGTAAGCAGGAAAAGACTGGTCCCTAATACAACTCAGCATCATTGACAAATGCGATCTCTGAAGGAGCATAGAAAATCATTCAACACACATATACCGAGCTCCTACTACTTGCCAGATACAGTGCTAGGCATTGGAAAGATAAGTACAATTGAGATACGCAGTATTTCTCCATTGGTAGGCAATTATAAAGTAATATAATATGCACTATGATCCAAAGAAATACCCACTACTCTGGTCACATATAAAGGTGGTGTCTAACTTAATTTGCAAAGTCAGTGAAGTTTCTAATGGTATAGACATGTTAGGCATAAGCAAGGAGGAAAGGGGAAAGTATTTCAGGAAAAGGGAAAGCATGAACAAAAAAGAATGAAGTCATGAGCAAGAACATAGAGCACTAATAGAAATATTGGCTCAAGTATATTAAAAATAAAAAAAAAAAGTTTAAAATGCCTGAAAGAACCACTACAGCTTTGGAGAAAGTGTTGGGGATTTACAAAATGAATGCGCGTTAAGGATTCTGTAGTTTGGACGTCTTAAATCTGAAACATTAACATTAGACTCGAGTCAGATGACTAAAGTCACTGGTATTCTAGTTCATTTTTTGTCGCTGTGACTAAAAAGACCTGAAAAGAACAGTTCTAGTAGGAAAAGTTTACTTGGGGACTCTTGTTTCTAGAGGTCTTAGTCCTCAGAAGTCTGGCTCTATCCCTTTGGGCTTGAAGTGAGGCTGAAAAAAAAAGTGGAGGAGTGTGGCAGATGGAAGTGGTTCAAGGCATGTCTCCATGGAGGAAAAGAGAGAGACTCCATTCCAGATATAAAATATATATCCACAGGCATGCCCCCAGTGACCCACCTTCTCCTGTCATACCCTACCTGCCTTCAGTCACCACCCAGTTAATCCCTATCAGGGGATTAATTCATGATTGAGTGAAGGCTCTCATAAACCAATCATTTTACCTTTCAGCCTTTGCATTGTTCACAGACTGAGCTTTTGAGGGACACCTTTCATCTAAACCTTAACACTGGGTAAATTACTCAGAGGGTGGGTGGAAATTTGGACTTTCAAAACTGGCCACTCGAAAGTATTGCACTTTGTATTGTGCTTCAACAAGCATGCATACTAGCTTTCCTCAGCTTAACTTTCTTGTTTTCACTTTGATTTTAAGTTTGACCACTGAGTAACTATTAATACACATAGTTTAAAATCATTCTTTCTGTTTGTGCTAATGAAATGTCTAAAGCTGGTTGGTCACTAACCAAACTTGCTCTTCTCCCTTAATATTAGTAAATATCATGTTTACTTATATTTTCCCACTATTTGACCTTGATTTCAATTTATCCAGGTAATGTTAAGATATAGGTATCTTACCTGGGTGCTGTGGCCCAAGCCTATAATCCCAGAAACTCAGGAGACTGAGGCAGGAGGACTGCAAGTTCAAAGTCATGTTCAGCAATGGAGTGAGGCATTTCGCAACTTAGTGAGACCATGTCTCAAAATAAAATCTAAAAAGGACTATGGATTTGGTTCAAAGTTTAAACACCCCTAGGTTCAATCTTCAGTACTAATAAATAAGTAAGCAAATAAATAAATAAATAGTTATTTTTAATATTCCTAGTCCAGTGTGTCCTAATCCCTTCATTTACATCTTATAGTTTTATAAGATTAGATAAACACCTAATAAGGACTAAAACAATGCTTACAATCATGAAATCCATAGTCTTTTGGGGATGATAAACATATAAATAGAGAACTCAAATTACAGCATGGTACATACTAAAAGAGATATATGTATAAAGAACTAGAAACCCACAAAAGACTAACAATCTTTCTAATGAAGTTCAAGACAGTTTCAAGTAACATTTGACTTGTGTCTGGAGTAAAGAAGAGGCATGTGTCAAAAAGAGGAATCCTTAAGCTTGAAGAATCACAGAAGGAATAGGCAAGCCCAGAGAAAGTTACCAGGGAACAGCATCATGGCTTATAATTAGAACTGGTAAAGTTGGTGAATGCTGTAAACACAGATTGGACAGAGGCTAGGAGCAATTTGTGAAGCTCAGTGAAATAAGGTATTTGATGATTTCCTATTAGCAAAAGGGATCAAACGCATATAACCAGTCAATAATATATAGTTCTTATTTAAAAAATTTAAAAAGGTATTTGAGGAAAATAACTGTGAGGTTATTGCGGATGGATGTCTGAGGTGCAAAAAAGTTGGTGGTAATGAGTCCTGTTAGGTGCTTTTGTGGTAGTTTAAGTTAACAGTAAAAGATGAGTGTTATCAAAGAAGGCAGAAACCAAGGGATATTTCTGAGCTAGAGCACCTGGACCAGGTGGTAGTAGCAGAAAGACTGGAAATAAACAGAGATGTTACAGAGATATGAAGGAGATTAAGTGGGCAAATCCGAGATTCTGTGTTAGGCTGGTGTCAGGTTGGCCCCTGTGTCTAGCTTGTGCAGCTGAAAGAATGATACTATATGTTGAGATTAAAGAGGTGGACCATGATGTGTGGACTACTTTAAGGCCATTCAGCCTGTTGCTTGTTTGAGACATGGAGAAGGATATGCTGATAGACAACAGGCACATTTATCTGTAGCTCAGGGGGGAAGCCTAGGGTAGGTATGATGTAAATAGTGTTTCTGTAGATGGTGATAGAAGCCAAGGTAATGGGTGAGCAGTGTTTTGGAAAAGAGCGCAGAAACTTGCAAAAAGCTTTCAGGAGCTCCAACCTTTAAAGCCTAAACAGAGTTGGATGGGGTAAGGGAGTGGCTACCCAGATGTAAGCAAAACACACACATCAGATATTTCAATGTCATGGAGGCTATGAAAGTACACCAGAAGAAGGGAATTATCAACAGTTTTGACTAAGATTGAGAAATCAAAAAATTGAGAAGATCAAGTTGGATGTGGTGATGCTTGCCTGTAATCTCAGCTACTCAGGAGGCTGAGGCAAGAGGGCAAGAGGATTGCAAGTTTAAGGCCAGACTTTTCAACTTAGCAAGAGAATCTGTCTGAAATGAAAAAATAAGAAGGGCTGAGGAAGTGGCTCAGTGGTTTGGTGGCCCTGGGTTCAACCCCAGGTACAAAAAAGAAAAAAAAGAAGACAAGGCAAGCATCAAAAAGGATCAAAATTTGACAACATGAAAGGGTGGCATATGCTGATGGGGAAATTGTAGATAGAAACTGATGGGATAATTGGCTATATTTGCCTTTGCTTTCATACAAAATGCTCCTCTTTCCAATTCAGAAATGTCTTGTGGTAGAGAAAACTAACAAGTTTTGTAGAGCCAAAGGTCACAGAGGTTGGGGTCTCAGAAGTGGCCAGTAGGTAGTTCATTGATGGGATTTGGATGCCTAAAACTGTATGAAGAATAGGGGAATCCATGTATTTTGCTCATATTTTTATATTGAATTTAAAAAAGTAACTGGGTAGGAATCTTAGCTGTCTCCTCTTCAATTCTATAAGACACATATGGATAAAATAGGGCCCACTCAGCAGGTTGCAAGCTTGTGCCTCTAAACATATTTAGTTGAGCAAGAAGGCACAAAATGGAACCATATGTGTTTTCTTTTAAGGTAATCCGCTTCAGTAGTATTGTCAGCACTTCTGAGAGCCTTTCTATATGCAGCCTGATGCACTTTTTATACATCCTCTGTGTTGAATCATTTCAATATCATCTTTTAAACCCTCCTTGCAAATATTTATTCATCGTTTATGGGATTTGTGAAAATAATAGTCTCTCTAATAAGGTATATTGTGAGAATGCTAAATCACAAGCAGATATAAGAAAGATATTATATTTCAAACATTCAGTATCAAGTTAGAAACCGTCATCTAAAACAGATAAGCCTTGTACCAAAGTTTGATGGTCAAAAAAACAAGTACGTTTGGGCCAAAAATGAGATTCCTAAAATAATGATCCTTTTGGAAAAATCTCATGTTTCTTGTCCATGGAACTGAAATTCTAGGGTTATTATTACGAACCCCTAGAGAGACTTTACTGTTTTTTCTTTATAATGACACTTTAAAATAGCATTCATAGATATTCTTGGCAACATTGACCTTGATATAGCATTTAACATTTGCAAAGCAATCCTCTGACATATTTCTGTTAGCATTGAGAAATCTATTTATGTTGGACCACAGCACACATATTCAATGCACATTGTCAGTGGTCTGTGCTTTGAGTTTATAAGTTCTGTTTAAATTAGAATCTTGTTCCTCGTAATCAAAAATCACCTCTGCTGTACTTTTCTCTCTCTACCAGTTTCTTTTCTGTGCTCTGTGGATGAAACTCACTCAATAAATAGTCTGTACTTAAGAAAAGTCACATCAATGAAAAAAGTTTAAACAGTGAAATTAGGAAAGGATAAAATTTTACACATTATAATTTTTGTAACTTATTCATCAGTAATCTACAACAATTTTGCTAACACAAATGATTGTCGTACAAATGCCAGTTCAGTGTATCGCATTTAAATGCTACGCTATTCATTTTTGTTTCAGAATGTTTTCCTTCCTGTCCTTTCTCAGAATTACTGCCTGCTTTCCGAAGAGATTACAGAATGACTTTGTAACCATACAGCACCCCTTAGTCAGTTGCATGGCAGCCGGATATTCTACTTAGTTTATTCCCTTTCACAGGCTGCTCTGTCAAAACTGTTCACTTACATTTTCCACAGATCACTACCAGCCACGAACAACATTGCTCTGCAGAAAACCTGCTGTCCAGGCTCTCTGCACTAGCTGCCATTATGCCCTGCACTTCTCTTCTTCCTCTGGGACATGTCACTCATGTGTTTCAGCAAATGCCAACTGTCCCTTGTATATACTACACTATCCCTCCATCAGGGACATTTTACAAGAATTCTATATTCATTTCACTTGGCACTTGCTTCTATCTAGCAAATGCCATTTATTCCTTTACTCCTTCTGACTTCTCTCATGAAGTGCTGTGTTCCCAATTCCAGAACTAAAGTTTTCTAATACATTTCTCTTTTTCCTTTATGACAATATTTTCCATTCAGCCATTTGTGTTCAATTTTCAGGCTGCACCTCCATATTCTGTCAGGAGCATTTTCAAAAAGAACTTACATCTTTTAAAAAAATGTACAGTATTATCTGTTTTTCTAAGTATACCAGAACAATTGAGCGATGTGCACTCTAAAAATAGGTAGTGAAGAGCTATCATTAGAATATTGTATTGTTTCTATGCAAAGGTGGATTTCTTCGTTTGTGGAAGAACAGGGGTTATTATACAAATAGTATAGATATTCCCCTGTAATAAAAGCTGTAATGTTGGAAAGTAAGGAACATTCACAGCTTTAATCTATGACAATGAGCTTTATCAGTAAGGGTGTCAGAGAACATAAGCAGTTAAGATTTCTGGAGGCAAAACGTACCCAATTATGGTGATTTACCACATTCCAAAATGACTTGACAAGTACATTTAACTCTCTAAAATGATATCTGTTCTTATATCTGTCATGGATTAGAAAATGATGGGAATTCAAGGTATCATCATCACCATCATCATCATCATCATCAAAGGCATTTATTAAGTATATTTCTATGATGGATTTGCTACTAAAACCTTTTAAATATATAGCTCATGCCATCAAAGAAGTTCCAATCTGCTGCTGTGATAGTAAAACCTGTATTGAATACATGCATACATTAAGTAAAGGCATCCCTAGATTACACAAAGGTTTGCTGTTTTATTCAGTTCAAGATATTTGTTTTGAGATAAACAAGCATCTGATGATTTAAATGCAGGGGACAGAACACATTCTATAAAAGGAAGTTAGTAAATATTTTCACTTCTGCAGACAGTATGGTCTCTGTAGTAACTACTCAACTTAGCTTTGGTAGCACAAAATAAATGAAGGAACATGGCTTTGCCTCTATGAAATTTTATTTATAAAAAAAACAGGGATAGTGCTATATTCTATCTCCTGATCATACTTTGCTGGCCCTTGATTTGAATGATGGAAGAAACTGATATGTATGTAAAGTCTTTATATGAAGCAAAAATAAACAGATTTTTTTGAACTAAAGGTAAAATGATATGAGCCATCAAATCAACATGCAGTTTCAATAGAGAAAAGAATATTCTTAGAATTCAAAATAATAAGAAATGAAAAATCCACTAAAGCCAATGGTCAGCTAGGGTACTTACCAATCAGCAATACCTAAAGATTTGGTTTAAATGATCCGTGGGAGGTGGACTGAATGCAAAGACTAGGGCCTCTGCAAGGAAGGAAGTCAGACTTTTAAACTCTACATATGGCCCTACTTCTGAGAGATAATGAATGGGTGATCTTATAATAACTTCAAATTGTATGATTCTCAGCGTAATAGGGGGATGGCTCCCTAGGATACTTGGAGGTGTAGGGAGGGGGAGGGGGGAGGGGGAGGGTATTTGAAGAACTCCTAGGATACTGGAGAATGGGAATATAGGGGAACAATCTCAGAAGCAGATGTTATTCCTCCACGAAATATCCATTTAATGCAAGAGTTCTTCTGGGGGAAACTGCAACAGGTGAAACCCAAGGTGGTCATCCATGTTTTGGCACTACCCTGGATAACTATGTATATATACATTGGTCATTGATGGTTTGATAATGTTTTCCTCTCATTTGTTTCTCAATATACTCTTAATAAAAATAAATAAAATGATAGTACCAGGGCTATGGCTCCATGGTGGAGCACTCACCTGGCATGCATGAGGCCCTAGATTTGATACTCAATATTACAAAAAATAATAATAAGCAAATAAATAAAATTTAAAAGTAAAAAAAAAGCCATAGGCAGTGTGTTAGTCAGCCTTTCATTTCTTGGACCAAAATACTTGACAAAAAGCTTAGAGGATTCTCCACACTGCTTTCCAGAGGGGCTGTACCAGTCCGCAGCTCAACCAACAGTGTGTTAGTGTGCCTATCTTTCCACAGCCTCTCCAGCATCTATTATTATTTATTTTCTTCATTTTTGCCAATCTGACTGGTGGGAGGTGATATCTTAATGTAGTTTTCATTTGCATTTCTCTGATTACTAGTGATTTAGAGCACTTTCTCATGTATTCATTGGCTTGATCAATGTCCTCTGTTGAGAAGTTTCTAAAGCCCATTTATCCATTGGGTTGTTTGCTGGTACAGCCCCTCTGGAAAGCATTGTGGAGAATCCTCAAAAAATTAGGGATGAGACACCATATGATCCTGCTATTCCTCTCTTGGGTATTTTTCCAGGGGATGTAGAATCGGCACATTATAGTGACATAGCAATATCTATGTTCATAGCAGCTCAATTTGCAATAACTAAATCAGGTGCCCCTCACTGGATGAATGGATCCAAAAAACTGTGGTACATTTATACCATGGAATTTTACACAGCAATTAGAAGCAATGATATTGCAGCCTTTGAAGGTAAATGGATGGCTATGGATGAAATTATGCTGAGTGAAATCAGCATAACCCAGCAAACTGAGCGTCAAATGTCTTTACTCATCTGTGGAGGCTGGAACTAGACCCTGGCCATTGAGAAAGGTGGTCTATTATTATGTGTTAAATCCAGATAAGGTGTAATGTTATACAACCTAATACTTTTTTAGAGATGCTGTGGGAAGGGGAAGGGAGGGATAAAGGTGCGTAATTGGGGAGCACTCTTGGGGGTAAATCTAATCTTCAGAATCTATATACATTTTATATTATTTTGTTAAAAACTTGTTTGATTGTTCAACAAATAAATTTCTCAATTAAAAAAAAAGCTTAGAGGAAGAAGTTTATTTTGGTTCATGGTTTTAGTGGTTTGGTCTATGGTTGGCTAATTCCATTGTTTCAGGCCAAGGTGAAACAGAATATCATGGTAGAAGGTGCTGTGGGGGGGAAAATACTCAGCTCATGGTGGCTAGAAGATGAACCGCTCCATGGCAGACCCTTAGTGACCCACCTCCTCCAGTCATGACTTATCTGCATACATTTACCACCCAGTTAGTCTATTCAAACTAGGATGAACTCATCAGGTTATAGCTTTCATAAATTTCAACTCTGAATATTCCTGCATTAGCACAGGAACTTTTGAAGGACACCTCAAATCCAAATCATAACAGGTGGTGACAGCAAGATAATTAAAGATAGATAGATAGATTTAGGACATAATAGCTTGGTAAGTATAAATAAATGAGAATTGTTTAGGCCATGATACATGGGCTTAGGTTTTTAACTTATCCTCTCTTTACATCATCGAAGAAATTTAATTAAAAATGTTGTAAGGTAGATATATTCTCAGGAATCTAGAGTAAACAAAAAACACAGACATGTCAAATTTTCTCACATATAATATTCTAAGGTACATGAACTTATGTGTATATATTAGAGGGAAAAATCACAAATCACACACAGAAACTAGCTAACATTAATTATTTCCAGTAGAACTATTGACAACAGTATTAGATTATCAAAGACTGCAAGTATTAGAAATAGTATATATAAGACATAAAATTAATAAATGTTTAAAGAAATAAATGAGAATAAAAACTGCAACTAAAAAGCAAGAAACTATCACAATTATAACAAAAGAAGTTCATAGAAATAAAAATGTAAAAATTGAAATTATAAACAGTTTCAAACAATTTAAATAGAAGATTAGTCACAAGTGAAGAGATGGAATTAATAAAATAGAACACAGAGCTGAAGAAACTGTTCACACATCAGTACAAAGAAATAAAGAAATGAAAATACAAAAGATGTGATAAAAGATGTAATAGAGTTAGAAGTCCAAGATAAGTAATTCAAGTTTCACAAGTTGATGTGATACAATGTATAGAAGACAACATCCAATATACTAATACCTATGAAATTACCATATTTGAAACTCAACTTCAAATATATCCAAAAAATAATATATCAAAAGGCATAACTCACTGAAATGAAAAAAGAAAAGTTCACTGAGAATGAAGATAGATTATAAAGAAACAATGATTTAATATTTGATTTTGCTGTAACAGCAATAGAAGCTAGAAAACTGTGGAATAACTTCTCAATATTCTGAGAAAATATGACTTTCAACATATAATTGTATTTTTTTGTTTCAAGAATAAAACAATAGGGAAAGTTGAGGCAGTTTACTAAGAATAGTGCTTTCTAAATAACTTCCAGTAAAGAAGCTGTGAAAAAATGTTTAAAAGTATTAAAAAGGAAGGACTAGAGTGATGAAGATCATCAGAGAAAATGCAGGCAGAAGGTAATCTAAACAAAATTTGATGGCATAAAAAACTAAAAATATGAAATTTGTGAATATTAAATATTGGAATTAAAATATTAAAAATACAAGTTAGGAAATAAACTAATTATTTCATACTGTTGAGAAGAGAGAACAGATATTTCTTAATTCTGGACATGTCAAATAAGTATGTCAGTATTTTGGAAACAACTACTAACAGAGTAGAAGTAGAATGTGTAATTTCCCAACTCAGAAAAGAGGAATATGTGAGATCTAGAGGAAGACACAAGCAAGCAACAAACAAAAACACTCTGCATTGATTTTTAAAAAGCAAGAAAGGAGCAAACAGCATGTAGAAAAAGAGCAAATAAAAAGCCAACATAAAATTGTAGAAATAATTTCAATCTTATTAATCAATATAATAAACATTAAAAGGCTAGATTCGAAAATAGATGTACAAAGATGTCAGAATGAACTAAAAGATAAACTTACACCTATAGTAAACAAAAGAATACCAAACAATAGATACTAAGCAAAGAAAATTAGTGTCCTATATTATTATCCCACAAATTAGATTTGAGGGGAAAGGGAATTAGAGGCAATACAAAGAGGTAATAAATAATAACAAAAATTTCAATTTTACAGGAAGATGTAATAATTCAAGATTTTTATACTGCTAATATATTAAATGAGAAAAGCATGAGGAACCTTAAGAAGAAATTAAGAAATGTAGGTTCTAAATGCTATATGTTATATCTTTTTTTTTTAAGAGAGAGGGGGACAGTGAGAGATATAAGAGAGAGTCAATTTTATTTATTGATTTCATGTGGCTTCCATTGCTCTGACACTTCATTGAGTATGTGGTGCTAGGGTTCGAATCCATGTCCTTGCACATGTCAGATAAGTGCTGTAACTGCTGAGCCACCACTCCAGCCTCACGTGATATTTTTTGAAAAGGATCTGACAAGATTATGGAGTCTTAATAAAGTTAAGAAACAAATGAAGGATGGAGCGGTGGCTTGGCAGTTGTGGCACTTGCCCGGCATGCGCAAGTACATGGGTTCAAACCCCAGCATCTACGTACACAACTAAGTGTTAGAGCAATGAAAGCCATGTGAAAATCTCAATAAAAATTGATTCTCTCCTGTCTCTCTCTCTCTCTCACTGTTCTCTCTTTAAAAAAAGAAAAGAAACAAATGAAAAATCAATTGATTGACTTTTTTTAAGAAACAAAAAAGCTAATAACCTGTTGTAGAGTTTCTGAATAGACAAGCAGCTTAAAGCTAAGCTTGTAAAATAACTAATTTTAAGAATAAACATAATGAGGTCCCAATAGGTTTGGTCACTCAAAGTTAGCCATATTATACTGGAAAAACTAGCACTGGAAGCAAAACAAATTAACTAACTTAAAGGGTAGAATTATTTTCTATTCATTAGTTTAAGAATATTTGTACACATTTCCATACTTAATAGCTCTTCTGTTTTAACACAATTACTGATATTACTGCTTTGGTTTTCTATGCTTACCTCTATCCACTCTCTTTACCTTATTTGGTGGGAGAAATGAATTCACAGTAAAATAAAGAATAGAACATAAGGAAAGGTAGAAGTCATCTTTCAGATAGAATGAAATTAATACATTGTAGATAGCAAAACTCCATTGGAAGAAGACACAGAATTTAAATTCTGGTATAGGATCCTTTCACTCACCAAGTTAAATATAAGTAATACCTACATCCTCTACTGGCAATAAGTAGTCTGGATTCTGATGGAAATCACAGATAGCTTGAGAAAATCTGGAGAAGGCTATATTTGCAATTCATATCAGCATGTGATGAAATTTATAGAGGTGGTACAGATGAACAATGTTTACAGTCATGGAGGTAGACATGAACAAACACATGCCTATGGGCAGTCTCATTCTCCACAAATCTTCTATCAGCATACTCTGAAACCCCCAAACCTACTTTGTAATTTTTTATCATAATATTACTCTTTGCTCATTGCACCATCTCAATCACACATTTTTAGCCTCATTTTGATCCCAGACTCTTCAGCTGCCCTTTATTCTTCCTGTTTACAGCATCCTTCTGATTTAATGTCCTTCCCTAACCCTGGAACAATTGCAATCACTTCAACTGTCATCTCATGGATACTCTTAAAAGCATCTGAGAAAGCACTCTGAACTGCACTGACAGGGACTCAGCTACCTGCGCTGCTGATGACACTGGAGAAGTCACAGGGTTACAGTAGATGAGGCCCAATGCAAAACAGGCCTTCCAACTTCATCCACATCTTTAGTCACCCCTGTATTTCTTTAAGATACCTAGCTTTTTCATTCCATGTAGAGACTACCTCAAACTTTTATCACTATTGCTAAGTATGTTACTATGCCTCTTTTGCTGTTCTCAGCCCATGATTTTGAACATTTGACTCACAGGAAAAGAAAATGAAGAGAGCAAAGCTTTGACTTCCCATCACCCCAGAATTTACTAGGGTTCATGCAAGATCCTTTATGAATATCTACTCCACGTCAAGCACTTTCTTTTTTTTTAAATTTATTTACTCTGTCTTAAGGACACTCCATTCACATAAGATAAGCCTTTACTTTTGCTACTGCTTCTCTATCTGCACATACCCAGACTCTTAATCTGTTCCACAAGCTTTAAAAATAAATAGTTTTCTCAGCTGGGCTGATGGTGCATGCCTCTGGGGTCCCATCTACTCGGAAGGCTGAGGCAGGAGGATTGCAAGTTTGAGGCCAGCCTGGGCAATTGAGGAAGACCCTGTTTCAAAATAAAAAATAAGAGCGACTGGTGTTCCAAGAACTTTTTTTTTAACACTTCCCATCTTCTTCCCTTTATCCTATACTCATTTCCAAGCCCCTTCCATTCTAAAAATGC
Organism: Aplodontia rufa; assembly: GCA_004027875.1. Taxonomy (NCBI): domain Eukaryota; kingdom Metazoa; phylum Chordata; class Mammalia; order Rodentia; family Aplodontiidae; genus Aplodontia; species Aplodontia rufa. The sequence continues at coordinate 52,872 of PVKS010003134.1, read as the reverse complement.
ATTCTCGTAAGTTTCAGATCCACTGATTCAATCACTTCTTTCTGCTACAACTGCCTTCGAAGCATCTTGAAAGAGTCTTCTCTCTTCTTTAAGTTTTTTTCCTTTACTTACTCTTGTCTGTCAGATCTTCTAATTATTGGATCCTCTTCTTTTTGTCCCCTTCTCAAAAATAGCTATGGAAAATAATTGCAAAAGAAATGGTCAATCTTGAGAAAGTCAATGAGTGTTTTTAATTTTAACTGGATTGCTTTTCCTCAATATTTAAAATTAATTTCTGTTTTCTCCTTCTTAAAGATGTCTCTCTCCTAGGTCACTGTGTCATGATTCTTTTCATTTTTTTCTTCAAATTATGTTTATAGCAGTTCAATTTACTACAGCTAAACTATAGAACCAACTCAGATGCTCCTCACTGGACGAGTGGATTCAAAAATTGTGGTACCTATATACAATGGAGTTCTACTCTGCTATTAGAACAATATCATGGCATTTGCAGCCAAATGGATGGAGATGGAACAAATTATGCTGAGTGAAATATCCCAGACTCAGAGACTCGAGGGCCGAATGCTTTCTCTCATATGTGGAAGCTAGAATACAATCAGAAACAGATTGAAAGTTGGCTAAGCTAATAATAACCTCAACATGGGTGAATTTTTACACAAGCAGGGGAAACTATGGTTATGACACTGGGGGATGAAGGGAGGAGAGAAGGGAGGGGAGGGAGAGATTAGGAGGGTTACTAGTGCAGCTGAAGGGAGGGATTAGGAGGTTATCAATTCAATGGGGAGCCTTCAACGTCCATGAGAAGCCCAAATAACATGGGGCTAAAGTAGGGGAACATGGGATCAGGGATACTCAAAGGGATGAGATCATGAACTGGCATCAGCCTTGGCTTACTGTGTCAGTATCCATGTGTTCATGAATGTGTAGCAACAATTCCCTCCAATATGTAAGACTGTGTTAAACGAATAAAAAGAAAACGACTTTTCATATTACCATGAATTAGTGCCCAAACTTCCTATTCTATTTACTCTTTCTTTTAAAGGTAAACTTAGAACACAGATCTTGGTTTATGTGAATGAAAGTGGACTACTGACATTTATTCAGATTAATTCGTAGTGCTATCTTCTTTTGATTTAACTACAAAATAGTTCTTTAATAATTTGCTTAGTGTTATTCACCTATTCAATCCCCTCTTAATGGGACATATTAAGTCTTCTATGTTCTGGTCCCAACTAAATTTCCAAGCTTCTCTCTATGATTTTGAATAATAACTCATAATTTGCAACATAAGACTACTAACTACTGGTCCCCAAACATGCTATTTTCTGTTGTACCTCTATAATTTTGGTGTTTCTTTCTCCATGCATAAAAATATTTTTTAATGAAATTTTCAGTCTGTTGGGCTACAGCTCATTCTTCAAGGACTGGTGCGTATATTATTTCCTTAGGTCTGGGCTCCTCCTGAAGGGTCAGTGCCCTCTTCCTTAATGTAGCAGGATACCTCTTTCCTCTCTTATAGACTTACCACATTTTATTAGAAGGTTTGCCAGCTGCTCCTCTTCCTCAATGGATGGTGAGCTCTTCAAGGACAAGATGTATGATTGGATGTTGGCTACATAAATGCCCTGCTCTGACAAAGGATGCTTTCGTTGTGTTGTTGTGTGCATAATAGTTTCCTGCACTGAAGTTCATCTGATGTCTCTGATGTGATTTCTCTGTGAGAAAAAAGAGGGCAAATATTTTGGAACTTTCTTAAACATAAAATAAATAAAAAATAAGATTAAACACCTTTTTTATCCTACCTTCTTTATTTCCAAAATTCTATTTCTGATGGAGTATTCACTTTTTTTTTCAAGGCCAAAATTCAATCAGTCATAACTAATTAGGCTACTTCTGAAAAAATCACCTTCTAGACAAGCTTTAGGTTAATCCTGATTTTCCATCCTTGTTATTCCTACCAGACTTGGGATGTACCCCATTTGGATTTTTATGGTCTCTTAGTATTAAAAGTTTTTAATTTCATCTTTTTCTGCCACAACACATCCTAAATGTTAATACTCTCAACTTATAGATTGAAGATGTATTATTCAAAATGCTTAGGACCATGTGTATGTTAGATTATGGATTTTTTTCAGATTTTGAAATATTTGTATACATTTACATAACACGATGCAGGAATGGACCCAAGTCTAAACATGAAATTCATTTATATTTCATATATATACACTATATATATTGTCAGAAGGTAAATTTATACTACACAGTATCTAAAATGATTTTGTGCATGAAAGAATGTTTCATGATGTGAAATTTCCTTGTCATGGTATCATGTTGATACTCCAAAATTTCAGAATTTGGAGTATTTTGGAGTTTGGATTTTCAAATTAGGGATGCTCCACCTGTGATACACCTAAATGATACCTTAAGCCTACCATTACCCTACAAAAATTAAAAATAAACAAATAGTAGATAAAAAAAAACACCTTCCAATGATACTGCTTATACTAGCCTAACATTGAGCTCCCTCATACTCTGGCAGGGGACCCTTCCTTTCTGGCCCTTACCTGATCTTCATTGCACTGTGAGTACTACGAAGCAGGAACCATATCTTCTCTCGCCATCATTTTATCATCAACACACAGTACATTTCCTAGAACATACTATGCTCAAGTTTTGTTGAATAGAGTAAGGAAATAATGCAGATTTTTTTTCACACTTGTTTATTTAAATACTCTTGCTGTGAATGTGAGCAGAGTGAGTAGAGAGGAGATAGGGTTCATAACCGGTAGAGAATAAGGCAAGTGATAGCCTGGTGTCATTGGGCTCCAGTATCATATATACTCTAATCACATCAATGAAACAGAGTGACATGTGTTAAGTTTGCATTTTGGGTTTAGTAAATGCTTCATATAAAAATGAATTTTAAATCAATTAGAGAGCTTCTTTTAATATAGAAGAATGTGCTTTGGAGACAAACCTCTTTTTCTTTCTTTCTTTCTTTTGACGGACCACTTTAAACTCTAGGAAATACAGTTCATCTTCTGCATTAACCTGCTGTAGGGCCAGGACTAGGGTGAGGCAATTGAATGCCAAAGGTGCAAAGTTTAAAGGAGTATTCATTCTCAAGGTCATGCCTTTGATCTACAGGCCATGATTTATTGGCTCAGCTAGACTTCAAACTTTTCTCAAGCACATCACTTATTCTTTCCTTCAAGATTATCCTCCCTTTCAAGTAAACCTAAAGAAAACCTACCCAGAATATAACTTTCTCTGAATGAAGGCTTTTGTAGTCATCTACCAAGATGTATATGTATTTTTTTCTTTATCTTCTCTGAACTCCAATGACTCTTTCAGACTTTGCCGGTCTAATAATTGCATAATGATCCTCCCTTGCTGCCCATCTTAGCTGATGCATGTCTTAGCTCATCTGTTCTCTGCAACGTTTCTCTGGGATAGTATTCTATGTAATCGAAATGTAAATGGCTGTGTTAGTCATCCTGGCCTTACTACAGTGAAATATCTGTGGCAGATAACTTAATAAGAAAAGAGGTTTATTTAGCTCACAGTTTGGGAGGTTCAAGGGCATGGTTCCTGCATCAGGCTCAGTTCTAATGAGTACCACATAGTGTCAGATGGTAGTAGTAGGGTTGTGTGCTGGAGCAAGTGGTTACATTTCTAACAGTACAGAGGAAACTGTGTAGGGCCAAAATCAGGCTGTCACAACTCTCCCGATGAGAACTAACAAGGCATCTCAAGAGAATTACCTTCAGAGGGTGTGTTCCCACCCACCTCTTGAAGGTACATACTGTCTTTGGATGCAACCACCCTGGGGACTAAATTCCCTTTGCATCAGCTTTTGGGAGGAACCAAACCATATTCTAAATACAGCAATGACCTTCTATATCTAACATGGCAATTCGCACACAGTAATTTTTTCATAAAACAAGGATTGAATGTATATTCTTTCTCTTTGGAAGAAAAAGTAGAATTATTTTTCTTCAGAGTGAGAAAGAAAATAACCAATTTTATTTATTTTTCCATCTGATTTTTGTTTTTCCAACACTTAGTTGTTTATGTGGTGCTGGGGTTCATACCCCGGTCCTTGCACAAATCCTCTACCACTGAGCCACCGCTCCAGGCTGAAAGTGTAGTTACTATATGTTGGTTCTGGATTGTTAACTTCTTCAATAGGTGGATCATACCTATTTTCACACTTTCCTTAAGTTGTTGCAGGGGTTCTTTTTTTCCCATTACATTCCTTAAAATAGAAGCTTTTATTCCTTTTGACCATTATGCATCAAAGGAGCTTCAAGAAGCCATAGTTCTCTTTCTGTATCGTGGAACACTAAGTGGCTGCCTTGATAACTCTATATCTGGCTTGATATCCTAGACTGTCTTCTTCCTCTTGTCCGCATGGCGGGCTCTAATGGTCTGGTCTCACCCAACTTGGGTCTTGGTTTTGTCTCCCTGGCGGCGGCCACCCATAGCCTGATACATATTTGCTATTTTGCTTGAATAAGGCTGAGAGCTCTGCCTTCTTCCCCCAAGCTATGTTTGGCCTTATAAATTAAAATGCTCCTCCCATTGCTCCGTCCTGGGATTTGGTGCTAGCAGCCCCTGCTGCTTAAAGTAATTAATGGATCCTTGGGGTCTACACCTGTTTCTGCACCGACTACAATTCACGCCAGGCCTTTCATTACCAATTGCACACCACTACTGGAGGTGGAAGCAGAGAACTCTGTACTAAAAAACTGCTTCCAAATGAGGAGCATTAGAGCCAGGAAGTCCTGCTGCAACTCAGCGGCCTTGCCAGGCGCTTGTTCTCTATGAGGTGTGCTCTTTCCCATTCATGTTTGGAGAGCTGCTCACCCCAGTTATTCGAAACTAAATAAGATTGAGATGCACCTATCCATATCTGTTCCTTCTTTTGCTATAGACTTCTCTCACTCAGAGTAATAAGTGCCACATTGAAGATGCGAGGTTTAAAACACACACTCACATACCCCATCTGAGTATGAAAGCCAACTTCTTTTGCTTTCAGCAGCTAGATTTCAAAAATAAACAAGCAAGCAAAACAAACAAAAACAAAACAAAATCTCAGCTGCTTATGCCACGATAAAATAACTGACTTGGCAAAAAAGAGAAGCGCTTCCGTGGCGCTCATAATTATCTTCTTTCAGCCTGAAAGACATGTCACCAGCATGCAGCTACTGTAACTGTAAGTGCTGGTTTGCCCTAGTTGTCTACGTGTTCGTGGATGTTAATTAGCTTCCAATTGCAATGTTTAGAATGGATTGTTTTTTTGCGTATTTTGCAGAGTGATATTGACAGCTAATCCACTTTTATTTTGCTTTAGCCCCCTATGAAAATTG
>PVKS010003134.1:42500-45000 GCA_004027875.1 Aplodontia rufa | reverse complement strand
CATAAAGAAAAAAAAAAAAAAAGCTTTTGCAGCCACCAAGGTTGGGAAACTGCTTTTCCTGGTATTCTTTTGCACTTCTGAATTAAACCACAATGGGCAAGGAATCATTAAAACATATGACAAAATAAACTACCATTACATTGAGTCCTTTACAACTATTGTTTTAAAATCTTATCACCATTAAAAATACATTCTTGTATTCATGTTAACTAAAACTGTACTGAAAAAGCTAAAATTGTTTCTATGTTTAAAACTCATTGTCGTGAGTTTTATTTTTTCCCCCAAAGTACTAAAAGTTGTTTTACAAACTATCATGGAAAGAAAAAAAAAAGATGATTAAAGGAAGGATTAAACTCTTCGAGCTTCAAGTTGTGGAAATCCCTTCACTGTTTGAATTAATGGTCAGTGTTCAAAATCTGATCGTTTTGAAGTGTTTGCTTAAATCTTCCTTTGTTTTGAAGAATACTAATATTTATTTATGTCATACAAACTGATCAATAAAATGCCTTCTAGATATATGTAAAATGGTGTGTGACAGCAGGTATGATATCTTAGTATCATTTCCAATTTTTCTTTCTATTTTAAGCCCAAAGAACATACATAGGTGGGGATAGTAGACATATTTTAAGTAGACTTAGAGTATTTTTCAGCAATAGTTTCTAATGGCAAGCTTCTTTTAATGTTGACATTTTCTGAATTTCATTGAAATATACTGAAAAACATTTTTTAGAATGCTTTGTGTGCAGAGCAAATGATTAAATATTTGCAATCATAAAGGGGAATATATTACTGGGGTCACAAGAGCCTAAGGGCACATTTGTGTGTATTTCTCTCAGCTCACTTTTTACAGGTATATCAGGCAGAGAAGAGTTCAAGTAAACATTCTCTGGGTGTGGATTTATGCCAATATGGATCTACTCTGAATGTTAGCAAAAACTAAATTTGCTTATTTTCCAAAGGTTAGCCAGCCATAGTTGTGGCCTTGTGAACTGGAGACTAAAAAGGAGCTGTTTTTCAACTTTAGTTTAAGATTCTTTATTATACCATGTAATTCTTTGTGTTCTTGCTTTCTACACCTTTGAATGGCTCTTAAACACATCTGAAATTAGACATGCTGTAGAAAAAATAGCCTGAAATAAGATTTATTTCCTCATGCTACACACACACACACACACACACACACACACACATACACACACACACACACACACTTATTTTTTTTTTTCAATAAAGCAACTGACTACAGAAATCTTGCAATCTGGGTCACTCAAACCAGCCTCTCTTCCCCTCCCACTGGTCCATTTGGATTTTGTTCTCTTTATGAAATTCAGGGTCTGAAATTCTGGGTAATTGCCTCCTCTTGTCGGATCCCTTTGCTGGTGTAGACACAGACAGCTCTTTCTTTAAGAGACTGTCATAAATGAAACCCACCTCCACATAATTGCATTGTTTCTTTTTGGAAAGAGAGAAAGGAGACAGAAGAGAACCAAAGTATACTACATACTACGGCAGGTCATTAGGGAAAAGAAACAGGATATAAAAACCTGACATGTCTGTGGCAAGCTCCTGGCCCCCTAACTTATTAACACAGCGTCCATTGTGAGGTGCCGCAGTGCCTTGCAGTCAGAAGATGGCTCCAGCGCGTTAATTTTGCTCCTGTGTCTAGTACTGGGATTCCAGGGACAAGATGCGTTTCGGTGCAATTTTTCCTTTCTGATTTTTCAGTCGTCTCATTTGCTTCAAAACATCAAACTGAAGCATGCATGGAGTTTTAAAAGGTCCGTTAATACAGATGGTGAGATTTTTAAAACAATTTACCTGCTCCCTCTTCTGAACAGGCCATTCCCCAAATATCTTGCATGTTTTTGCACAGAGAAAAGGGGACACAATTTTAAGTCCTGGCTAAAAATACTACCTACACAAGGCAGCATTTCCCAGTGACACTGTGTCACTGACAAATCAGTGCTCGCCGAGACTGTACTCCCATCTTAGAAATAGTGTGCTCTTTAGGAACTGGGGTTTGTGTAAATAATGGTGTACAAAACAATGACATAATGCTATAAACAAGATCACGCTCCACTGTCCTCTAACCTTTCAAAATTCACTGCCTTTGGGATATCTGAGCAATTATCTTTCCCTCCTCTCATACATGCCAAAGTCCAAATTCACTTTCTAAACAAATATCATTTGATAGAAACACACACACAAAATGAGTATTTGATCCAATTAAGTCATAGCTTGAAATATTTTATTAAAAAGAATGATATATAAAATTTATTACCTAACCAGTGACTTTAGAGGTCATTCCTCTGCTGGCTAAGTGCATAAAAAATTATAGGAAATTGTGTGATTAGCAGTGAAAGTGACATGATATAATATGGGCTTTATTAGGTTTAACATTCAAATGCATTCAGTGATAGAGAGTAGTTGAACTTACTTTGACCAAAATGTATGATTTCTCAAGAGAATGTTTAAAATATGTGCTTGTTTAATGTCATAG
>PVKS010003134.1:0-40000 GCA_004027875.1 Aplodontia rufa | reverse complement strand
TGAAGTAGATACTTTTTTATAAAACAGGAAGCCTTTTTGGAAGCCCAGGAGGGAGCATGAATGGCACCTGTTGCTGAAGTGTCCTGTAGGTGTCCATTTGTTATTTATTGGGATTGTAAATAGTCTAGTAAAATTCATGTAAATGATGAGGTTAGAGTTTCCCCAGAAAGTCTGATGGCATTTCAACACCCTTTTTTATACTACTTTGTTTTTCTTTCAACAACAAGCTAGTTAGTATCATAGGCTCTAGTCTTATCCTCTCTGTGATTGGCTGAAGACAGCCAAAGGTCCCCCATTATCCAATCAATTGCGAGTAGTTTTTCTCTCATTTATATCTGTTTTCCCACTCACAATTACTGAAAGAACCAGGTTTACTCCTTAGAAATCAAGGGAAGGAGTTTTGTAATCCATCAGTTCAACACTTTATTTTCTTTCTAAGAATTTAGAATCTTCAATTTGCTTGTACTCTTTAGTCACACAAAACTAACTATGTAGGGTTGGGAAGGTAAACTGCATAATTTATGATTAAATTTCTTATATGCAAAAATGTTTTTAAAAGTTGATCTCCAGAAATAGATGCTTAAATTAATGGATAGAAAGAAAATGAAAATAAATTCTACAAATCTTTCTTAAAATTCTCAAAGTTGATATTTAAATATTCAATACTTAGATGATTCTTTTGATGCATCAAAGTGTGTTCTCATGTACATTTTAGTGAGACTATTACTTCCAGTTAGAAGGGAAACATTTCTAATGGCATTTTAGTTTGGCTTTATTATAATGGTGATAGTAAAAGTAAATATACATATTTATCAGCAACTCTCAAAACCTTAGAACACTGTCCTGTTCAGTGCTAAGATTCAGTGAAGTCTTAACTACTATTTTTCTAAAGGAGTCTAATTATTGACAATAAGGAGACCAAAATGCATAGGAATAAAATATAAAAATTAGAATAAAACTTACCTTGATTTTCCAAATTTTCTTTTATATGTTGAAATTAAAGAGGTGGAAGATCAACCCATTTACAGTCAAATATGACTTCTAAAAGCCCTCCAACATGGATGGCAGAACTTCCTGTTTGACAAAATTATTTGATGACACCTTCAAAAATTGATATATAACATACATCAATATCAATTTACCAATTTGTCAATGGCCCTTAGAAAATAGGAGCAGGACAGTGGCAAAGCTGATGATATGAGAAGAGTGAAGCGTTAAGATGCTACATCTCAGAGATGCTAGAGTGACAGAGTGAACAAAGATGCAGCTTAGACAATATTCCCAGCATATTCCATTTGGATCACTTTCGTGAACTGTGAAGAACACAGAGGTCCAAGACTGTGTATAGTCAGGAGCCTGGTTAAGCTCTGGAGCTTGGATTGATAAAGAATAGAAGGAATGAAGGAAAGAGGGAGAAAGAAAGGGAGGGAGGAGGAGGAGGGAGCAAGGGAGGGAAGGAGGGAAGGAGTGAGAGAGGGAAGGAAGGAAAAGGGAAAAAATCTGATAGAAAAGTTCAAAAGTCGATAAGAGGCAAGGGAAAGGAAAACCAGAGTGAGATGACCCTTTGGATCCAGAATCTGTGTTCTGATCTCAGACCCAGATCTGTTGCATTATTAATGAGAGCAGAATAATATCTGTAGCAAAACCCAACCTAGTTTTAACTTGCCCAATGTTCCAGAAATGATTTCTCTTGCTTTGAGATGTCAACCTTCCATATGTGGGCACATTTATTTACTAGAGTTTAAAACAAAATAAGATCAAAGTATATGCAAACTTCCCCTTCTCCATCTTCCCCTGCCCTTTCTTCTGACTGCCTCCATTTTCACTTATTTTTTTCTCTCAAGGAAAGATCCTGAGGTCTGATTACCTTACCAAGTTGACTGAAATATTCCTCTTAACATTCTACATACAAAGTGAGCTCTGTATAGTTGAAATAATGCAATTATTAATTCCCCATAGCATAATATCTAAAAGTCTCGAAAACATTAAAACCATGGTCGTATATTGGTCAATGGCTAAGAAGCGACCAGTTGAAAAATGGGTGGAACATCTGATATTTTGACCTTCATTTCCAGAGCAGTCTACTTATAGCTTTTATTTGCAAGTTACAACCTTTACTCTAAAACGTAAATATCTTAAAAATACAAATACCTTCAAAGTGGTCATATCATATCTTTACATCTATAACATAGCTAATATAAACCCACCAACAAACATAACAGAAGTTTTAAAACCATATTAAATGATCCCTCCCTTCTTCCTTCTGTGTATGTAACTCTCAGTTGATCTTTTCATCATCCATGAACCATGCATCCATTCATTTATCTATCCATACCAATATCTAATGACCATCTAATATTCTCAATTACTGGCAGTTCTTAGTATTAAAACATCACTGATTTTTCTCTCACAAGCATATCCCTCATTTAACTCAACATCAATTAAAAAACCATGGGCTGTTATGAGTGTCTCTGCCTTGTTTATGACATAGTAGCATATTTATATAAATGTAAACTGTTTTCCCCAACTATGCATTATGATTGGTTTTTTGGAAAAAAGTTATATTTCAACCTAAATCTCATTTGTGATGGAGAACTTCTGCGCACAAATACCTATAATTTTCATTTTTTAAATCCATAAAGTTTTAACTATCTTATATATTTCTAGATGGAATTTGAGTGAATAAATACAAATTTGAACAAAAACCTCAAAAGCAAATATGCTGCCATGATATTATTATTATTATTATTAATTATTTTACTTGTCACAATATTATTGAGATATAAAGTAGAGCTTTGAATTCCAGTAAGTGGAAAAAGTGGAAGATGTTTTTCTGGGCTTTTTTCTAAGTACCCACCACTTTCACCTCTAATTGAAGCAATTTAGTTTATAAGTGTACAGAATTCATTAAAATGAGCAAAACATGTGTTTAGTATCAAGAAAGTGAAGAGACAGGTTTTCAGCAGAACTAATTATCTAATCCTCAGGGATACTTTCAGAGTGACACCTCCATCTGGAAGTCCAAGGATACATGACAAATTTTGCATCAACAAAAACAAGGACAAGTGTACTTTCATTTTAAACTAGTGATATTACTTCTGATACAAACAGTTGTGATTTGTAATGTGTGGAATTTTAATAAGTCACATTTCCATGGCAAGAATTGATTTTGTAGTCTTTATATAATATCAGGGAATGTAAGCAATACAAACATTTAAAAACAGATTCCATAGAATGCCCTTTTACCACTTATTTTAAGGATTAGATGAACACTTTGTACTTATCAGCACTACAATGTATTTTTCTACTATGCCTTATATTTTAAGCCTCATTTGATTTGTATTCTCTGAATCCATATAAAACTGAGTTAATACACATATATGTTCAATCACCGAATGCTTACACATTGCTTTTTTAACCCGAATTGTTCAATTAAAGATAGGCTTTGTGACTTGAGTCCCAGTTCAACTGTCTTTCATTGTCACTCACCTCAAATGATTCAAACCAATATTTTTTAAAATTATTCGTTTTCTTTGGTTATCTTACCTGCTATTAATCAAGTAATCATTGGGTTGCAAAGTTCTATTTTGAAAGAAATCCTTCTGGAAATTTTTCAGACAAGTTAATAGGGAAGCAGGGGGCAAGGAGGATATTTAACAGTCATTCATATCTTAGCATGAATTAGTTTAATTATCTCATCTGTAGTGTTGAGATAGATCTAGATAGACATTAACTCATATTCTTACAGTGCTTATAATAATGAGTTAACATTCATTGACTTCCTATAGACTTCCAGGCACTGCGTTAATGCTTAGACACGCAAATATTACCTTTTATAATCTTCACTTTCTTATTAATAAGACAAAGTGAGATCCAGTGAGCAGGTAGAATGCAGGATGCCATAGAACTAGAAGGTGTTACTGTGGTCCATGGAGTGAGCCCCACAGACCTGGATGGAAGACTGTCTGTTATTGCAATTCCTGAGACCCAGGGGACATACACACACCTCATAACTTTGACTTCCATGTTTGTAAAATGTTAATGGAAGTTATCTACCCGACAGAGTTGCTAGTAGTTGACAACAACTACTACAACAACAACAACTACAACAATAACTACAATCAACAAATATTTGATTAATTATGGTTAAGTTTTATTGTGGGGAAATGGAGAAGGAAAGAGTAGTGGCCAAGAAGTATATTTACATATAATATGTACAATTAAAATGGTTATGAACAGGGCTGGAGCCACGGCTCAGTGGTTACGGCGTTTGCTTGGCAAGCAAGAGTTCAAACCCCAGCACCACGTACACAACGAAGTCTCAGAGCAATGAAAGTCACATGAAAAACTAAATAAAAATGGTTTCTCTCTCTCTCTCTCTCTCTCTCTCTCTCTCACTGCTCCTCTCTCTTAAAAAAAAATTACGAACAAAAGACAAATATAAGAAGAAATGACAATTGTTTTCTTATAATGCCCAGGGAGTATATTTTCAAGCAAAAAATAGTCAATTAAGTTGTATAGATTTCAAGTAAGTGTATCCATCTAATAATGAAAAATAAGATTATTCATTTCTTATTGTCAGGGGAATCTATCTCCTTTTCCATTATTAGCCAAGCTCACCTGCCTCTTGATAGATGCACTCTCCAAAATGGATACAGTAAAATACAAATGAGTCACAACAACACTGTACCTTCAATTAGGAAAGGGTTCAGCTTCAAACAATCAAGAACAAAAGTGTAATGACAGAACAAGCCGAAACTGGTGTCAGACCATGGTTTCCCCTCTTTGGGTTCCCCATGGATTAGTTTTAATAGTTGTGGATTTCCTTTAAACGCCTCAACCAAAATTAGAACATATACATGGACTGCGTTTTGCTATTCTGATAAAGGCGATCAGCAAAATGTTACTCCATTGAGATATTTTACCCATGTTTTAGAAAAAAATTAAACCTCATATTATTTTTAAACTTCAATACAGGATTAAATTATTTTAAACACCTCTAATGTCAATGTGCAGAGTAGGGATGTATGTAGTGATTACATAACTTGCAAAAGTTTGGAAAGCCTACTAAAACATTCTTAAAATTATTTTCTTTCTTTATGCTATGTAATCTATTGTTTTGAGGAAAATAGGGGGATACTGAGTGGAACTGATACTTTTAAATTATTTACCTTTTTTATTTTTTATTTTTTAACCAGGGATTGCACCCACGGGCGCTTAACCACTGAGCCACATCACCAGACTCCCACTCCCACTTTAAAAAAAAAAATTGTTCAGGGCCTCACTAAGTTGCTAAAACTGGTTATTAATTTGTGATCCTCTTGCCTTAGCCTCCTGAGCTGCTAGGATTGTAGGCATGCACCACTGCTCCTAGCTGATAATTTTGAATTCTAATGCCTGCAGCACAATTAAGCTCAGACGATTGAAAGGCAGTCACTTGCTATGAACTTTTTTCTTTTTTTGGGATGTGGGGGTACTAGGAATTGAATCCAGGGGTGCCTAACCACTGAGCCACATCCCCATATCTTCAGACCTTTTTATTTTTAATTTTGAGACAAGACCTTGCAAAATTGCTTAGGGCCTTATTAATTTGCTGAAGCTGGTCTCGAACTCGCAATCCTATTTCAGCCTCCTGAGCCAATGGGATTACAGGCTGCACCATGTTGCCCAGAACTTGACATGAACTTTCAGAGTTGTAAAGCAGCTGCCCAAAAGAAAGTAAAAGTTTCACTTTCAAAAATGTTGTTGCCTGGCAAAATACGGATCTGCATTTCTGTTAAGCTTTTGGAAATTTTAGAAATGTGCCTCTGAAGACCACATTAGACTTAAATTTCAAACTCACTTTTAAGTTATTTATGTGTGTTAATGTTAAATTTCAGTGCAGTGTTATGTACAAACACAGGGCCAAGTGCATAACAGGCACAGCAATTTTTTAAATTTAATTTAGTTTTTTTCGGTAGTGCTTGCTATGCCATTTTTAAAAACATGAATAGATTGCAATTTAATTTTTTGTTGTTAATTTATTTCAATCCACAAAATGAATTGAATTTTTCTGCATGATTATTGGATTAGATTTTTGCTTTGTCATTTAGTATTTACTTTGATAAATAAAAATCCTGCTTACTTAGGTGCATTTTGTTATAAAAAGAGAAGGAAAATCTGACCCAGTTTGCTAAAATAAAGGATAGAGTCAACTGAATATATTCCCAAATAAATTATTCATTTAAGCATGATAGTAAGTATTTCCATTCTAAAATGTCTTATCTAATCCTGAATTGGGTATTCATTTAAAATCTTGATAATATTTTTTCATATACATATATATACACATACATATGCATATATATATATATATAATATGGAACATAATATCCTCAGATTTAAATCCCAGAAATTATTTTCATAAAAATTGATTTAAATTTTGGAGAAAAGCTGAAAGTTTTTTGGAAAATAGATGGTTGATGCTTTAGAAAAAATAGAGCAATATCTATTTGTTGCAATTAAATATTGACTAATCTCACTCTATATGTTTTTTCATCTGGACAGAAAATACTCCTCTTTTAAATCCTGGAGGGTGGACCCCAGTAGTTGTTAGCATGTACCATATATGATGATGCTTAGAGCTTAGGTTTTGATTTGAAGTTTCAATCTACCTCTTAGTAGCTGTGTGACCCTGGGCAATTTCTTAACCATCCTGTGAGATGGGGGTGATAATATTGAACTCTCTATTTTATAGTTTTAGACTAAATGCAATGATGTATAAAGTGTACTTAAGAGTAACTAGCTCTTTATATTTTCTTGTCAATGACTCTTAAGAAAGTTTGAAAAGATTAGATGTAGAAATAACTGTACAAGGAAATAAAACTCTTCAAATACTGCCAATTCAAAGAAAGTGTCTCCTTATCCTATTTGAACCATGTATTTTCTCCTCAATCTGAATATTTACTAGACTGTCTTGTGTATGTGTAGATGTGTAGATATGCCCTCAAATGTATTATTTTCTTTTATCAGGAGGATATATTAAAAATTATATATATTTATAATATAATATATATATATAATTTCTAATATTCTTTCACAAACTGTTCTATTTTTTCACTTCAATTGATTTAAATGTTATATGCAAATGCACCCATATTAAAAATGCAAACATAGTACACAAAACACACATATATATAAGTACACACAGGTATCTTCTTCCCTCTGGGAATTGGAGATAGAAAACCCAATAAGAGCAGAAATGATAATTTGCCATGCTAGGGTGTTGTTCACTTGCAGAAGCATGAAACCCAGGGAAACACTTCTATGGCTGAAATTACCATGACAAAATACCTAGAAGTTTCCTTTTCAGCTCTTCACACACACGCACACACACATGCTCTCACTCAAATGTTTTCTTTTATGGCACAGACTTTCATGCATTCCTGAGTGTCTTCATATGCCCAAATTCCTCTTAAAACAAAATGTAGTTTAAAAGCAACAATCATTGCTGTTCCTAACGGTCAAGAAGCCTAGGATCCGTATCCTGTACTTTTTCTTAAATGAAAAAAGAAAAACCTAGGCCCAACTGCAATCCGTGAGCAAATTATCTACTTGAACACACAGCTAAAAGGAAAGCAAACACATTTGTAGTAAGCCAACTAGAGTCAGCGTTCCAAGAGGACTTCTGATGTGTGAGAGTGTTGATGAAAAAAGAGAGGCGCTAGTAGAACCTGAAACATGTTCCTTTCAAACGATGAGAATGTGTTACTCTTTATTTTAAATATTATTAAATAATAAGAAATAATATTTTTAAGCCTAAATTTCTAGTCTGAGAGATAAACCAAACCAAAACAACAGAAGCAACATATTGTTCAACATACATATACCTGTCAGGAATTCTTTTAAAAAATACTTGTAGTAAGTTTATCTTCCTTCTGTATTTCTTTTTTAACTTTTAGAACATAGAGAAGCAAATGTAAATACTGGGTTTGATAAAGATTCACCAGAGAATTATTCATGCTTTAGAATAAACAAATTTGGGGGACTGGAGTGGTGGCTCAGCGGTTGGAATGCTTACCTGGCATGCATGAGGACCCAGGTTCAAACCCCAGCACCACATACACAGCCAAGTGTTGGAGAAACAAAGGCCAGGGGGCAAAATAAAGTTGATTCTCTCTTTCTCTCTCTTAAAAAAAACACAAAAAATTTTGATATCATGTAAGCTAAAAATAGGATTTCCTAAAAGATGTCAGATTACCTATAGAAGTAATCACAAAAATAAGGGAATTAAAGAGCATTCAGGTTATAATAATTTATTGCTAAGTCTCCTGGAAAGATGCACGGGAATGGTTCTGTTCACAAGTTTTACCTTTTATATTTAAATCTAATATTTTTCCTTTATTATAAGTACATAATACAAAGACTATATAATAGAAGTATAAATATGTTTATTTTTATACATAATATCTGATTATAGCAATAAAAATTAAAAAAATCTTTTCAAATACAAATACTGATCTATTTCTATTTAATTATTAATTGAATAATCTTCTGAGGGCAAACAATAAATCTGTGTGTACATATGTGTGAATTGTAAGTATTGAATGCATATTATGAATTGCAGGTATTTTCTCTGAAAGTCTGAAGTTCTATTACTATCTTGTAAACTGGGAGTAGAAAGAATTTGTTACAATCATTTTTATTTAAGAAGTCTGATCTGTTTAACTTAGTTGCCAAATGCTGAATGCCTCTTTGGTCTTCTTGGATAGAACCCCTTTTCCTTCCCTGTTGGCTTTCATTTTGATCCACTCAGGGCTACTGGTGGTTAGAGAGATTTTTTTCCCTGGGACATGTCCCCCACTGCCAGGGCACAGGCCAGCTACTGCTGCTGACCTGTGTGTTGTATGAATGGAGCTTATCATATGAACAGAGTTTGTGAGCCACGTGTTTCTCTATATCCTCTACTTTCTTTTTGGCTGTGCATCAATTTTCTGAGCCTGCTGCTGCAGGGGTACTAGGCCACAGAACTGAGTTAAAACTCTGCCGTCAACCAACCTCAAATGACTTGGCATCTACAGAGAGAGGCCAAGAATATTTGTCTTATGATTTCCTAAAAAAGAAATAAATAAACGAATAAAACAGAAAAGAATATGAGACTAGCTCCTGAAAAAAATCCACAAAGTAAAGACAGTCTATGGATACATATATTTATGACAATGTGCTAAACTTTACTCCTATAACAAACCATTCAGGAGATTTTTTCCATGCTTAGTAATTATTAACTAAACAGTAATTAAGAGAGATTCAATGTATTTTTCTTTCAAGAAGTTCTAATTTCCCAAGAAAATTCTGAAGAAGGTATGTTATTTTTTCTAAGTTATAAAAAAGAAATTTTAACATATATGATAGCTTTAATAAAAAGGAAAGTACTTTTTAGCTCAGGTCCTTAGCATTTCTAGATAAGTATGCAAAAGGTTAAGTTAATTAGCATAGTATAAGTTAAGGAGAACAATTTAAAAAATAAAAATAGGTATTTGGGGGCATTTTTCACGTAGAAGAGGAAAAGCAGATATTTTAGATCACCCCTCTTCTGAAGGATTATTATAACAACATATTTGTCATTGTCTTTTGGAGGAAATATCATCTACATTTAATCTACACTAAAATAAACTTTATCACTTATATATTCACAGAGCATTCATTGTCACTCATTATTTGATTTTTATGGAAATCATAAAGGGTGTGTTTCATTATGTATATATCTATGCATGTACATCTGGTCGTACACACATGCAGTTCATTATTCTTGACTGTGAGGGCTTAAGACTATTGACTTGTCAATTTTTGTTTCATTACTCATCACTACTTACTTTGGGTGCAAATAGTATATTTCCATGGAGTTTGTGTGTGCTGTAATGTAAATTCTGACATTGCTAGTGTCAGTCACTAATCTACCTCATTCAGTTCATGTCAAGATGACACATGACAATGCTCAACAACTGTCATCTCAGCTTTAGATAGATAGACATTTTCTCAACTTTAAAATTAATTTTTTTGTTTAGAACCTAGGTATTTTTAAAAATAATTTGAACAACTAACTCATTCTAATATATTCAAAGCAAATGCTGATTTAAAATACTGCCTCCAAAAATTGAACCCAAAGAATAACAGTTCTAAATGAATAATAAATTATTATAGCAAGAAAATTGATTAAAATTTGCATCTTGAAAACATTTAAGAAGAAGATTATGATAGACTTTTAAATTTTACTTTAAGAGCATTTCTAAAGGATAATTTTATAATGGTTAAAAATATACACGTTAGGGGCTAGAGCAGTAGCTCAGTGGTTATGGTGCTTGCCTGACAGCATAGGTTCAAATCCCAGCACAACGAAGTGTTGGAGTAATCAAAGGCACATGAAAAACTAAATAAAATTGATTCTCATGTTTCTCTTTCTCTCACTGTTCCTCTCTCTTTAAAAACACACACACACACACACACACACACACACACACATATATATATATATATAAAGTTGGGGTGACACTATTTCAAGTCAAACCCTTTGAAGTTATACAGCCTGAGTATTTGGGTATAATCTTCATTTGTTCTATGCATATGTCCTTCAATATTTTTCTTTATTTCTCTGTATTCTCCTACATGTTAAGATGTTTTTTTTTTTTTCTTTCTCTTTCCATACAATTACCGATGCCTCTTCCCATGCTTTTTCTCTATTCTATTCCCCCAAGTTACCTTTTGGTAACTCCCCTGACCTTACCAAAACCAGTTTATATATCATTTTCCTCGTTTTCTCTTTCATCTTTGAAAATGACCAGTCCTGTGCCACGTGGGGTTTGAGAAGTTGTGTCAGAATATTTTCTCTCTTCCCTTTTTTCCTCTTGATACAACCATGTCTGTGTTCCTGTGGTTCTCATTCTCTGACCTGCTCCAACTTCCACATTGTTCTTTTTATTCCCATTGTTTCAAACCTGTTTTGATTATTACTTAATTTTCCCAAACATTTTCAAAGGTCATTGGATTCTAGTTTTAAAAGCAAAAATTTGGAATTCACATTATGGCAACCCCTTGATATTTAAACAATAACTATAGGAAACTATTTGAATGACAAAAGTGTTTGAATTCTTTTGATTACCAAACATTATAATAAAAACATATCACCATCTTGAAATAATGGAATATTTTGAACAAAATAATATATGTTGAAAGCAAATTACTAAAACTTGTTGAGTCCTTCACACAAAAGATAATTTATTTATATGTAAGGACGACCAGCTAAAATATATATAAAAGAACCTCCTTCAAGTTGCTGAGGTTACCAGGACAGTTTCTAAGCAGTTACCTAGAGAGGAAGAACACACCCTTTTGCATCTACTAAGAGAAATTATAATAATAGTCGTCTCTAATGTGTAAAGAAATAACATACTTAATTTCCAAATCTATGCTTTGGATAGTTTTGTATTTGTGAAATGCAATCTATATGAAATATAAAAACCCTAATACACGAACAGCTTTTGAACTTCTCTGTCTCTGGATTTTTCTAAGAGTCCACTCAACACCTCTTCTTTTATGTGCAACTTGCGTTATTTTCCTCTTGTACTCCTAAACCTTCAACAGCACTCTCCACACCTGTCGGATGAGTTCATTTTAAAAAGCTGTTCGATATTGTGTCTCTAATCTATGTTTCAGACCTAATAAGCCAGTGAAGTGGGGAACATACCCTTGTGACTCTAGGAATATCAAACTTATCTCTCTGCCTTTGTTCCCGCTCTGTCCACCAGAGTTCTGTGCTCTTCTCTCTACCTGGGTGTATCCTAATTCTGCCTCTTCTTCTTCAAATATTGGACTTCAGACACATTGAAGTAATGCTTTCTTCCTCTGGACTTTAAAAGTGCGTTTGTTATACTGTTTTTCTGTTAGTGTGGGGTTTGGTGGATACCTTTAATTTGCACTACCAGAACCTAAATGATGCTATCAGTTTCTTAAGTGAAAAGGACCTTCTGCCTTACTGATCCCAATATTGGTTCCTCTGTACTCCACAAATGGAATTTAAATGTATTGACAAATGATTGAATAAGTGAACATGTCTTCCAAATCATTGTGGCAATACGTAATACACAGCGTAAATTGTTTAGCTATAAGTCCCTCTGACTTCGGGGTTTTAGTTTTGATACGTTTTGTACCATGTCTCTACAATTCTCTATTCAAAGATTTCTAAGCTTTTTTTTTTCTTTGTCTGTTCTGAGAGGTTTCGCCCACACCTTAAACCTCCCATGTCTTTCTTTGCTTCACATCATCAAGGCTACAGTGACTTGGCAATGGCTGAACATCTCATCCTTTATCCTTGATCTTTCTCAAGCAAGGTATGTTCCAGTATGTGGATAAAACTGAGTTTACTCCATTCATTCTTGAAGACTTCCTTCCAATCCAGGTGCTCACTTCTTGCCTTGATCCTGCTGCTGGTAGAAAGTTTAGGTTCTCTATGGAATGAAAGGAAGTGTCTATGGGTGATGCTGCCAAGAGAAAATATATAGGATATGTTTTAATGTTTCTCATAATCCATGGTCATATATAAAAAATGACTCCAGGAAAAGTCAAGATTTGGGTATTCCTGCCACTCTGTAATGATCAATTCTGAGGATCTACTCTACTGACTCTTCTGACCTTGTCTTATCATCCTGTTTGCTATTGCCTATGTATTAATTTGGCTACCTCTTTTCTGATTTTGTTTTGCTTCTGTTCACCAAATCTGACCCTACTTATCTCCTGAGTTTCTATTACATTTAATACCAAAGAATAAATTAAAATAAAAATAGAAAAGACTGTGGTATTATTGTCCAATTATAATCAGATCATTGCTTGTTCTTTCATCAGAAGCACAAGGTCATAGATTATAGCAGCCTGCAGCTTTAGTCCCAAGCTACTATCCCCCCTCACCCCCACTTACAAAGAGAACTTCCTTTCCATTTTACACAACCTGATGGTGAGCCAAGGGGGGAAAAGAGAGGCTGTGTACTTGGAATTTGGGGTCAATAAAAAGGATATTGGTCCTTTTTCTTTAAGAAGACAGAAAGCAGGGCCCTGCTGCTCCAGATAAACATATGCATATCAACTTGACCTCCTCACCCCAACAAAGGTGCTACCTTCCTTAATATAAGTTGTTCCCAGGACACACAAAGACCTACTCAGGAAGATACTCTCCGCATACCAAATGACCAGAACTTCCCCATGTCCTTAAGTATGGGAGAAGAAAGACGATAACGAATGAGACCCCTATTAGTGGTATGCTTTTCCATGCCCCAATATTTTATAAAACTATTTTTAACCCCAATAGAAGCCATATTATAAGTACAATAAATTTGTATGAGCCAGACAATGTTTCTGTGGATGGAATTACATGAGCTTCATTTTGTCATACCTTGACTGACAAAAGACCAAAGTCAATTAGAATTCTTCCCTTTCATTCAATTCTTCCCTTTCTTCATCCAGATGATTAACTAGTATTTCTATAGTGGTTCTAGTTAATGGTTTTCTCAAGTTATTTATTTTTGTTAAATTCTAAGCATGATGAAGGCAGCATGTCCCCTTTCCTCTGCTGTCTCTTCTGTAAGGAGCATTTAGGGAGCCAAATTGTGATCACTACCTAATGTATCATTTTTCTTTGTCATAACTTAGTACAAATTACTGAAAAGGTATATAAATCACAGTTACTCCTATCTTCACTTTCTGGATGTGAAATGCAACACATGGAACTGAAGGCCATTCACGCATTGGTTAAACAGCTTTGAAAAAAGCTTCTGAGATTGAGACACAGAAAATAGCATAACTTTATTTCAACTGCCATTTTATGTACCTGGGGAAAGTGACATTCAAATAGCCACCTTTGTCTCACCGATTCAAATGTGTTAGGTTATAGTCATGAAAATAACTGCTACATAGTCCTTGCTTCTTTCACAACTTTTAGGACAAAAAGCATAGAAAAAGGAAATCCTTCTGTTAAAGGTAGCTACCCATGTAAGAAAATTAATCTTTTTTAAAAAAGGAATTTCCAATAAAATATTTCTTCAAAGTCAGAGTCAACAGAACTTATATTGGTAGGTATTTGAAAAGCAATGTAAACTACAAATAAATTTTCTTTTAAAAATGCCCTTTGGGACTAGGTGATAATTACCCCAATCCATTTTCCCATGACCTCTTAAAGAGGGGTTTGTAACACATTTGAAATATTCACTCCCAAATGTTTAATTTATATCCTCACTGACATGCTGTTGATAAATGTTCTCCTAACCACTTCTGGTCATCGGGCCTAGAAGGGACCTACAAAACGGCAATGACTATGCAGCCCAAGATGAAACTTCACATTGGTGCCTCTGAAGAATATTTGACTGGGATAATAAAATAGATATTTTGCTTCTTAGGCTACTATAAAGCATTTCTACGATATTGAGTATTTAATGCAATTTTCCCCACTAGTAACATTTTAATCATGGGTCAAATGATTTTTTGATATAGTCAATATTAAAAGTGTATAAATATTATGCACCATTAAAGCATATCACTAATGCTATATTCCACAAATCATTAAGATCAATGATCAGAGATGCCATTTTCAAGGATCCAGTATTAGCCATGAATTTATCTGGACATGTCTGCTTAAAATTCTAGTGAACTTTACACAGACTTAAGTGTGGAACTAAGACAACATAGATAATTCAAGGCAAAATGCATTTATGGTTAACGTATTAATGCGATCTTAGAAAAAAGATGCACATATGGATCCCTATGTAAGTTACCCATGTAACTATCATGGTTTCAGATTCTTTCTGCACTTGCAGTCTCTTCTAGAGTAAGTACCATGCCTACAGGTAGAACACAAACATTTTGGTCCATCCATAGTTCACATTCCGTAAATAACCCCCAAGATGAAATTTCTGACTCTCATTTTTTGAGGAATCTGGAGCAAGAAGATATCTGAAAAAATTGGTGAAAAGATTACCCATAATATATGTTGAAAAAATGTCCTTTGTAGAAATGTTTAAACTCTTGGTTTTTGAGATGCTTCTCTACTGTTGAATATTCATGCATAGATTTAATTGCTTCTTTCTTTCTCTCTCTCTCTTTTTTTTTTCTGATGCATTCTTGAGTTTTAAAAAATCCCTGATCCTGTGAAATACAATCTATGCTGATCATCCTAACTCATGACTTCGGTGAGTGAAGTGCTCTAATAACAGTGTTGGGATTTCAGAGTACAATCGATTCAGCAGAAGGTTTCACAGGGAACTTTAACAAGACGGCAGCATGAAGACATACGTTTATCCTTTATTTAGGATGACAAAAACTTAAACATATCTTTCAATACTGTCTCTTTTTCTCACACAGATACACTGTATATCAGTAATCTGGACACCAAGTTATTTAAAGCTATTATTTAGTACCATAATAAGTAGTAATTTAAATACAAGGTAAAATCACCACATTGTCTTGTTTACTACTGATGTTAATTTTAAGCTGACGTTCAATGCTCCCCCAAAAGGCAGCCTATGATTTGTTATCATTAAACTGTCAACTCTGCCTTGAGTTAGAAATAGACTCACACTCCACTTTTTACAGCATATCACTTTATTTTCTATCAGTCAAAAAAAAAATAATCCAGAATCGTTTTAATTGTATCTGTGCTATTTTTCTATTAACTGTTTCATGCTTTTTTCCTGGCCTTTTAATTGCAGTTTAATAGTGGTCATTAACACATTAAGGGGTGTTAGAAGAACATTTGAAGTCCTCTTGACTTCTACCAAAGTTGACACTTCAATGCTAGAGTAATTTCAGCTATTCATTTATTTAATAGTGACCTATGCAAATGTGGAACCATGTCATTTTACAAATTGACTGTAATAATTAACTAGAAAGGCAGAGTAAAATGAAACAGGTTATAATTAGAATATAACTGCTACAGTATTACGTCAGCTAGAATAAAATAATCTCAAATGATTAAATTGGTTTCAATTATTAAGAATCAGTTTAATGTACCCACTGTTCTGATTTTTACATTTCTCTTTCTTGTGTGCATTAGATGTCACCTCATGCAATTTATGTATTTTATTCATCTTGGTAAAACAGGCATTACAGAAGTTTAATTAAGTAGTAAAAGACTTCACATTATTCTGCTGAATTTTAAATTAGTTGTAGAAACTAGTCAGAGAGCATGCTACATACTACTGAGGATCATTTCAATTAGCTGTATCTATTAAACCACCCAACACTACTTTTACACAGTAAATATGTGTAGCATGTCACTGGCCATCAGAGTATGTATTTTAATTACATAATTATTACAACTTTCCTGACTGATTTTTGGATGCATCATTTTATGTATATCACTTTATTTTCTATACAATACTGAGCCATCTTTTCAAATTCCCTCCTTTTTTTTTTAAATTTGTAACTCACATATATTTAGAGGCAGGGCTGGGCTGGTGGGTGTGTAATCTGTGCACTCATAAGAGCCTTGAACTTGGTTTAATGTTTCGCTCTTACTGAGTTGAAATTCTTAAAATTTTTTAACAAAAATTTTCATTTTACATTGGTTCCTACAAATTACATAGCCTGTCCTGCTTAAAGGATCTAGTAGAAAACGCATGTCCATATTTGGCCAACTATTAAGCGTTTTGACCTTCATTTACCTAATTATTAAGGCTGAGCTCTTGTTGATATTTAGCTTCAGGAAATTTTCATGTGGGAGCACTGTGTATGAGGAAGGTATCTACCTAGCCAATTAAATTACCGACAACCTTGACACCGGGTACAATGCAAGACATCACAAACAGATCATTTTTAGGTACATAGACTATATTTTAATCAGTATCTTCATATTCAAGTATTAGTTTTAGCATTTCATTTCTTATCACAACAAAGAATGTCTATAATCATAATGCTAAAATCAGAAGAATATTTGAAATATGTTCAAACTCAGGTCATCTGAGTACCTGTTAGTGCTGAAAAACCTGATTTCCGTACAATACATAATTCCAAGTTCTGGTTTATCCTTTATCCCATAAGAATCTAAGGTAAGATTTGGTCCTCAATATCTGGTTATTCTCATCTTGAAGTCTAAATTTTTACATATACCTTAAACATTTTTTTTGATGAGGGTATGTTTTTGAATATTTCGTTTCTCTCTTCTGTTTTAGCTTCTTTTATTTTCATTGACCCTGACAACTTCAGTACTTCCATCAATAATTCTGGAAGTGAGGTCAAAGGGCTCCTTGTATCATTTTCAACTGGAGTACTAGTTTAAAATGAAAATTCCTCCTGAATAGGGAGCTCAAGTCTTGTTAATTCTTTCACTTTTTATGTTGTTGGCTCATTAGTTTAGGAGTTCATTTGATTTTTGTGGCATACATAACTGCTACATAACTTGGTGGGGTATTCAGCATGGCCCATCTGGCTTTTGTACCACGAGAAAATCTCTTTTAAAGCTCCAAGGCAGGGCTGGAGTGGTGGCTCGGTAGTTATGGTGCTTGCCCGGCATGCACAAGTACACAGGTTCAAATCCCAGCACCCACGTACACAGCTAAGTGTTGGAGCAAGGAGAGCCATATGAAAAACTCAATAAAAATTGATTCTCTCTCTCTCTCTCTCTCTCTGTCCTTCTCTTAAAAAAACAAACAAAAACTCCACGGCAGGTATTGATCAGAGCAATGGTCCAGTCTTCTTTCCTCCTCTACTCTGGGTTCCTGCCTTCAACTATCCTGGAGTGCTTGAGAGGTAATATCCTGTCCAGGAAATGGTAATCTTACATCTGGAGATTCTTTGAAATGGCTTTATGACAAGAATGACACAGAACTAACTAAACACTGTTGAGGCTGGATGAAAATTAGTGAATACCTGTTATGAAGTGATCTTAAAAATTTATTCCCAAAGGATTTAATCTTGATTTATAAGATCCCTAGTAATGAATGGGGAAACCCTCAAGTCATACTTCCCATTGTCCAATAAATTGACTTCTCTTTACAGAACTTGGAGACCAAAGCACACTCTGCCATCTATATGTTGTAACTGGTCAATTTAATCAGCTGTATCAACTTAACAATTTTTAATGACAATAATCCTCTGTACCTTTCAACAAGAAAGCAAAAACAATTTATCCAGCATGGTTTGCTGACTGATTTGACTCTTCTTTTATCTGTTTAGGCTGCATATTGAATAAAAAATACAATATACTAAGGGCATTATAAGTTCAAATGTATAAAAAGAGAAAATAGTTATTCTAAAAAGAATAGAAATAATTTCTTTTTTAAAAAAATCACTTCGAATTTGAAAGAATGCCTTGAGCTTCAAAATCATTTCTATTTTTTTCCAAATGAAATTAGGGTTCTTTATTATAACATAATTGTAATTAATATTGTGCAGTTGTAATAATATAATTATTATTAATTACATTTTGCAAATGTAATTAAAATCCATTGCTTGGAACAAAGGCAATCCCTGGATTACAATTATCTGTATTTCCAAAAGAAACAATTAATATGGCAGGTTTCAGTTACATAGTACGAATAACCAGTCACTGTATGTCTTGTAACTATTAATTCATATATCTAGAACAATAGGAAACACAGGTAATACATGCACATTTTATTTTAGAAAGCATATTTTAAAGACCTGTTTTTAATACATTTGCAATTCAGTTGGTGATGAAAAACACTGTTCATTTAGATTCTTTTCTATACTTATGTATAACATTTTGAATGACACATATTTAACTTTCCAGAATCATATATATCATAATATATCACAAACAGCATCATTAACATTTCAAATAGGGGTTACTTCTGTATTCATGAGTTAGAATTTAATAGTAGATTAAATGTAATTGCAAGTGCATATTCCTAATAATGTTACAGAGTTGTCAATTAAATGTTATTAATGGGTGGTTAAATTTTCTATGAGTTCAGAGACAATGTCAAATTTCAAATTTCAAGGTTTACATTAAAATCACCCATGTGATTTATTCAACGTTTTTTAAAACCTCTGTTTGGTCAGCAGTAAAATGGGCTGAAAACAATCTCCTTTATTCTAAATGAATGAAAACATTAGGGATTCTCTTCAAGATTAATAGCAAGGTGAACAAGATTGAAACTTTGAATTGCTGGTAGCCAAACAATTTTCATTTCTGTAAAACCTGATGCAACAAATTGAACCAAGGGGGGGAAAGGAAAATATGGATAAATTCTCTTGATTTCCCCCTTCCTTGTTTCCTTGTTTCCTTCCTTTCTTCCTTCCTTCCTTTCTTTCTTCCATCTTCTATCCCTCTCTCCTTCATTATTTTTATATTTTCTCTAGCTTTCACCATGCACGACTGTCTTCCAATGATTTTCTCTTAAGGTGTTAATTCTTAGTGAAGGTATTATTATAGAAAAGATATTCACATTGATATGATAGAGGACCACAAAGTCTTTGTACTTCAAGTTTACTTTTAAAATATAGATTTCTCATGAACAACTAAGGTTAAAAAAACTTAATAAACACAGATATCCTAATTAGTGCTGCCATAATTTTGTGTGTACAGAAATGGTCCAACAACCAAATAGCTAAAAAAATGAATATTTTAAAAATTTCACACAGGTTCCACAAAAGGCAAAAATAAAGGTGAATTCTTGACATATGGAAGGTAATAGAAATTCCTCGTCCTTGTAGCTGTTTTTATTAAATTTACTTCACAGGTCTTGCAGTTGCTTTCAGAGATTTTCTTCTATCCCAAATTTGTGACAGGACTACCACACACTCCAGTGCACGGGTCACTACATCTTTCATTTCCACTTATTCTCTTATGTAGATTTTATTGAATAATTCAACTTTTTATGGCAACCTTCCCCTTTAAGATAATCTCACTAAATAGATTGTCTACAACTAAAAAATTCAACTGGACATGACAGCATGCATCTGTAATTCCAAAGACTTGGGAGACTGAGGCAGGAGGATTGCAAGTTCAAGACTAGCCTCAGCAACTTAGTGAGACCCTAAGCAAGACCCTGTTTAGAAACAAAACATGAAAAGGGCTGGGGATGTGGCTCAGTGGTTAAGTACCCCTGTTTCAAACCCAAATATAAAAAAAATTCTGATAACTCGCCCAGCAAAAGCAAATCTCTCTACTTTAGAACACTTTGGAAGTTGGAGAGTAATTGTGAATAATATATAAATAAGTTTATCTAAGTAACAATATTCCTGCTGATTCATGAATTGTCAATAGCTCCACAAACAAATAGTACTACTGATATTTTTGTCATCTGACTTTCTATCACCCATCCCTCTATTGGTTTCATTCTTTCTTTTAAGAGAAAGAGAGAAAGATCATGCATAATTTTTTAAATCTGGTTTTGGTTTTTCCTTTCTTTAGTTGTGTACCTGGTGCTGGGGATCAAACCTGGGTCTTTGTTCATGCCAGGCAACTGCTCTACTTCAGCTGAGCCACCTTTCCATCTCCCCTTTGTTGGTTTATAAGTGAGTCTGGTCTCTTTAGCAAAATCTAGAATGTGGATGGGCTCCCTGACTCTTGCACTAGAAACTCATGGGGCCTATACATTCACTGGGTAAGTACCTTCACAGCTACCGAATGTCAAATGACACAAAGTGGCACTGTCACAGGGTACCAAATGCAGTATTTGGATAACTATTATAAAGTCACTAAACTTGCACCTCCTTTGCTGCAGGACACAAAACAAAAGAGAACATGGTTGGAGTGGCTGAATAGTAATCATGACCTACATGTTACTGCCCAAAAACGGAAAGCCAAGAGACCCCAACCTGAGCCTGACTGACCCTGAGGTCAGAGTGGGAATCTCTTCATAGAAATAAGAAACCCAGAGTTCCTACTCTCCAAGTTCTGCTGTATCGTAATTTCAATTCACCAGGCAAAAAAACAACTTCCTCAGTTCTGACTGGGTTTTATTGCTTTATTTATTTATTTATTTATTTATTTTTTACTAATATCGTAGCCTCTTATTTTCCTCAGGCTGAAGGAACTTTATCAACAACAAGGATTCAGTAATCCTTACTGATCATGAAGGAGTCTATGATTCTTCAAATAACTCCCTCCAAAGCATGATTCAACAAATGAGGAGTTCATTGATCGTAGTGATTGCAGAAGCTACAGTCTCCACATTTACACCAAGTACCTAACCAAGTGCAGTTTTCCACAGTGAAGGGAAGGGCACCAGATGACACCTATACATGCAGCTGGAGACGAAGCCTGAACTTAGGGAATCCAAGTCTTTTATAAAGGGAAGTCAGTGTGCCTGATTTTGCCCCAGAGGCAGACATTAGGGAAGACATGATTTTTATTATAATAGAGAAAGAATATTTTGCTTGTGGGAGAAGGGATATCTCTATCTTCAAAGTTGTTCATTTCATAAACATTCTTCAAAAGATAGTACAGAGCTAAGGGAATCAGTACCTCCACTTACAAGAAATAATGAACACAAGAGAACCCTGGAGATTGCTTTACAACCTTATTATTCTCTCCTTTCGTATGTAATTTTTGTTCCCATTTCTCCCCCAATTTTCATACTTTTTAATTACTTCACAGGCTTACATCATTCTCAGTACTGACTTTTTGGATGTATTATGTCTCTTTTTAGCAAGAAACATACATAATTATGCTCTATTATTTTTTCATAAAAATAAAATGCTATGTTTACAAAATATGTGTACATATGGAATTATATTCTATGATTCCATGTTTTGTGCACAATATACACATAAAATAACTACTAACTCATAGCTATGTTGCATCATATTTTATTTTTTCAGTATGAAGAATAATAATTTCTTCAGTATGAGTGCTCCCTATCTATTGAACTCCACATAAGAACATTGCATAGCTAAGGCAATGAAATTCAGACACCCTTACAAAGAAATATTGAGAATGCTATTCATGCAAAAGTAATATTTTTTGTTGATTATGGTAGAAAAAAGTATAAGAAACATAAGCAAACTTAGCTTTTGTGGAATAGCCTTTCCAAATCAAGTTTTTCAGGAACTTACTAAGGCAGAGATATAACTAGTTAGTTTTGGAAACATGCTCAAAACAGCACGTTATGTTATTCTATGTTATAGTTAGAGCATCGTGTTCCCTTGTGAGATGGCTACAGATGAGAGGTACAAATGAAGAGAAGTCATGGTTATATGGCATTTGAAGGTCTGAGAATGCTGCTTTCTACATTGAAGACAAGAACAGATCTTCTTTAAAGGGCCTCATTTCCGGTGAAGTTCTGATACTATGAGCAAAGTGTAGTTGTATTTTGTGATCTGAAAAACAGAGGCTTGAGAAGACTTTGATTTTGGTATACTGCACTCACACTCCTTCTTTTCATTTCTAAATCAGACTGTTACTTAATTAGCTATGCAATTAAAAGAATCACAATATGTCAGAATGAAATGCAATTTGAAGTGACTAAATGGAATAATTTGTAGTGTTGAATTTTATAAGCAAAACAATTGAAAATGAAACATTTTAAATATTTCTAACATTCAATTAACTGAAATTTTTAGTGTCAAATAACTCAGATTTGCAAAGCATGTTTTCTGAAGTAAATAGAAATCTTACCATCTTTCCTTAATCAGTTGTGTCTAAATAAAAGCTGTGATTCATGTGTTTTGACAAAACTATTAGGGATACCAGAACCAAAAAAGGGTTCATGGACCTGAATGAAGGTTTCTCTGGCTGGGCCAACATACCCTTTCAGAAAGTCACAAAGCATTACTTATGTTCCAAAATAGAATGACAAATACTTATTGAATGTTTATTATCCTTTTACTTTATAGATGTCTATAATAGAATTTGGATACTACTATTATATCTCCCTGTCAGTTTGATTCACCAGTTATTGCAGAATTCAAGGGGAAATACAAGGTCACAAAAGACTGAAAATCACTGGCCTTAATAATTCTGACAAATGGAGATATCATACACACACCATCATCACAAAAGTGAGGCATATTTCTGTCACCTCCAAAAGATCCCTCCTGCACTTTTGTATGCAGTCATGCTTTCCAACCCCTGATCTCAGAATCACTGATCTAATTTCAGACACTATGGATTATAATTCTAGAGTTCCGTATAATGGAAAAGGTTTATGCATTTTTGTGGGGGGGGGAGTGGACTCTTTTGTTCATCATCACACTTTTTTTTAAAGAGAGAGAGACAGCAAGAGAGAGAAAGAGAGAAACAAGTTTATTTAGTTTTTCACATGACCTCATTGCTCCAACACTTAGTTGTGTACGTGGTGCTGGGGTTTGAACCCAGGTCCTCGTGCTTGCCAGGCAAGTGCTGAAACCGCTGAGCCACCACTCCAGCCCATCACCATACACTTTTTAAAAGATTTATCCTAGTTGTTAGGCTAACTAGTAGTTAATCTTTTATTTTTTAAATTGCTGTGTAGTATTCCCTTATATAAGTTATACAAATTGCAGAAGTGTATTTACTAAACTATCCAGCTTTTGATGGATGCTTAGAATGTTTCCAATTTGAATAAAAATGATTATAAACATTTAAGCATATGTCTTTTTGTGGGCTTAAATTTTTAGGAATTTACGGAAAATAATGAGAAATGAAAATGTGGAGTGACATGATGAGTGTATGTTGGTCAGCTTTCTGTTAGCATAACAAAATACTGGAGACAGTTGACTTAAAAAGAAGAAAGGTTTATTCTAGCTCATGAGACGTTCTAGTTCATGATCAGTTAGCCCTTTTGCTTTGGGCCTGTGGTAAGGCAGAATATAATGGCATAATATCAACAATTTCATCTATTCCTTTGACTTTAAATCAAGTTTCTTATGGACATGATAAAATTGGTTCTTAACTTTTAATTCAGTTTGTTTAGACCACTTACATTTAATTTATCAATATGAATGAATTTATAATATTGTGTTTATTTTCTATTGGTGTGCCTGCTCTTTGCTCATTTTTCATCATTTCCTGTGTTGTATATGATTTTTTTTATTTAATTTTATATCCACTATCATTTTTAAGTTAGAGTTTGTCTCTGAGAATAATAGACTATTTAACATGAGGTAAAAATCTTTTTATGCTCTCTTCTCTTTTGTGTATTGTGTCATATATTTTACTTTTCTATACATTAACAGCAAATTACGTTTTAAAGCAATTTAAGATGAGAGACAAAAATGGCTTTCTATATTTACCAGCATATTTACCATTTCTGGTAGTCTCCATTCCTTTACTGTGAATCCAAGTGTCCATGTGTATGATTTTCCTTCAGCTTAAAAAATTTTTCTTTGTCTTTTTGATATTGTTGGTTCACTGAAAGCTTACTGGAAATTTTTTCAGCTGTGATTGGCTGGAATTGCTTTAAATTTCCTTCTTTTTGAATGATATAAATTTACTAGTTACACCATTCCAGGCTCATGAGTTTATTTTTTTCCCTTTTTAGCACACTAATGATGTCACATTGCCTTATCTTCTAGTTTACTTGTTCTGTATTAGATATCAGAAATATTTGTTATATATGATTCTTAATACTGTCTTCAGGGGCTGGAGCAGTACCTCAGTTATGGCACTTGCCTGGCATGCACAAGGAAACAGGTTTGAACCCCAGCACCATGTGCACAACAAACTGTAGGAGCAATGGAAGCCACATTAAAAACTAAATAACATTGATTCTCTCTCTCTCTCTTTCTCTCTCTCATCATCCCTCTGTCTTAAAATCAAATACTATCTTCACTGAGAATATTCACAATTTCTGTTCTTCTTTAATTTTCTGTTCTTCATTTTATGGAACTTTCTATTCTTTGTCTTCATTTTAACAATCTTTAACCTGTCAAATCTGCTGCATATTCAATTAATATTTCATTTCCAGCGTTATATTTATTTTTTGAGTTAATGAATTCCATTTGGTGCCTTTGCTCTCTTTCATTCCTATCTTTGTAATATTCATTTTCATGTAATTGTTTTTCTTCTTGCATTTGGGGAAATTGAATCCAAAGTGTCACACCTGCTAGGCAAGTAATCACAAATGAGCTAGACTCCAACCCTCATTTAAATTCTTAAATAGATTTATAGAGTCTATTTTAAATTTCTTCTCAATTAATTCTACCATCTTTGTCAGTTTCTTGATCTTTTTACAGTCTGATTTCTTTTGTGTTGGTTTTGCTTCTTGCTTTTTCACATGTCTAGTAATTTTTTATTGAATGCTAGACACTATAAGTTATGCTGTAGAGTTTCTGTATTTTTAAATTATCTTTAAAAACAATGAATATTCTATTAAAAGATGGTTAAGTTATCTTATTTATCACTTTTAGGTTTATTTTACTTTTTTAATGGCACAAATAACATAGTTTTTGCTCTATTCAAAAACAATACTAAATGTTTATTGAGGTCTTTATACTCTGGCTGGCTAGAATGTAAACCTATACTAGTCCTGTGTGAACACTTGGAATTGATTAATTCATAATTGTTAAGAGTGTTTTATTTCCTAATAATTCTTTGCTCAGACTCAACCCATCTCACAGTTGCACATCAAAATTGGCCATGACACAAAAACTTTTTTTTTTAAAGTGGGATTTCTGTGGAGCTTATGGAACCATTTCTAGATCAACTGTCCTCAACGATAGTTTTCATATGTTGAACTTTTCAAAGCTGTTGTAATTTGCTTTCATTCTCCAACTGAGATAGTTTCTTTAAATAGAAATACAGGGTGGTAGAATGAGCTTCATTTATTTCTTTTCTTTCAGTAATCACAGTTCTGAGCTCACAGTGATGTAGTGTCTGAGAATATTTGCTTCATGAGTTTTGTCCAGTTTTCTAGTCGTTTATAACGGGATGCTGTGTCTGAGCCACTTACTTCCTCATTGTCAGAAGTGGAAGTTCTGAATTTTAAAAATATCCATATTTTAAGTTGAGGGAAACTAACTGTTACTGAATATTAACAGTCATATTTCACAAGAATCTATTTTGAGGAAGTCTAAAGCAACTATCAATGAAAGGAATTATAGCAAATGTTAGATGAGATGAGCTTACTAGCAAATCTATGGTCTTAGTGCAGTCTCCTAGATGCATATAACATCATTCTCAGTAAGTAAAACTCATTTGATTTTAAAATACTCCCTTGAGACCTTCCATATCCTCAACCACACAAAAACATAGGGGTTGAATATTCCACTCAAGTTTAAATATACTAGGTGATTTAAGAAAACTAGTTTTGGACTTATCATGATAAATTACCCCAGATCATTACAATATGACAGTTTCAATAAAGAAAAGTCCCAAAACCAGGAATGAAGACAAATAGAAAGAGGCGTTAATCACTCTGAATAAGATTATAGAAATGATAAACTTAGTAATGGATATGGAACAAAAAAAGAAGGAAAGGGAATTAAAAGAAAAAAGTTAGGAAGCAATCTAACCAAGATATTCAGAAGTGAGTTGCTTAACTACAAAATTCCACTCCATCTATTTGTGAAACATCCATACAGTGTGACTTGAAGCTCCCTATAGAGAGGTGAGAGAAGATGCAGGTTTGTAGGAAGGAAGGGAGGTCAGACTTGGCAGAAAAAGCATGAGTGACACTTAGAAGTAATAAGTGCAAGGAAAGTTCTGGGAATGAAAACAAAACCAGTTTGGCTACCTTGAGGGGGAGTTGAATAAAATAAGCCTGGAAAATATAAAATAAATTGGGGCCAGATTATATAGGCTTTTGAATTCCAGGCTGAAGATTTACTGCTCTTTTTGCTTAAAAATGGGGAGTCACTGAAGGTTTTTGACTAGGGGAGTGAACTGACCTTTGGGTCAATTACTCTGTCTGCAATGTGTAAAGTAGATTGGAAGAGGGAGAGAATAAAAGTGAAGAGACACCCTGGGAGGCTATTGAATTAGATCAGGTGACAAGCATGAAAACTTGAACTATGAGAGTAGCAGTAGGACTGGGAAGAAAAGGATGAATTCAAGATACCTTTCATGGGTCAAATCTGTTGGGCTTAGTAACTAATGAGATCTGAGAGAACTGTTAAAAAATCATTCTGAAATTTTTAAGCCTGAGTCACTCAGGAAGTAATGAAGTAGGGGAATCAGAACAAAAAGCAGGTGTGAGAGGTTGGGGGACATATGTGTGTAGGTGTGGGTGGTGGTGTTCTTTTGTGGTGATAAAACTTTTGTGGGGAAGAGTTATTGAGATGGGTTTTGAAATGGTGTTCTTGTAAGTAGTGTAAGGTAGCAGTTTTCAGGGAAAAAAATAGTACAGTTAAATTTTGGAGTTAGAAGGCCTGCACCTAGCTCATAGTTGGTCCTCAATAAATGTTGACTTCACCAATTCTAATGATCTCCATTTGACGTTTTCAATTCACTTGTTCAACAGGTATCTACTTAACAAGTACCATGTGCCAGGAATTGGCTTAGGTGCCTGGAAATATGGGTTTCAGTAGAAATGATGTCTATTTGGTAGAGAAACTAGTACAATGGCAACATGACAAGTATTTGATTAAATTAGGATAAATAACATTTTTACTTTAGATAAAATAACTGTTGATATGGAAGAAGACAGCAGGGATTCTTCCAAGTGGAGAATATTCGAGGAAGGTTTCTTAAGTGAAGCAGGTGCAAGAACTGCGTAGGGATGAAAGTGGAAAGAGATGAGAAGGACTTCAGGAGGAGGGAGGCTCAGTTGCAAAAGGTGATAATGTTTTGAGATTTTTGAGGAGAAAGAAGTTTATTATGGCTGAATGTTAGAGTAGGAAAGAAGAAAGGGAGGGAGAGAGATAGGTATGGATGAGTTCATGAAATGTCTTATGTGCACCTTTTTTTTCTAAGAGAGAGGGGGCAGTGAGAGAAAAACAGAATCAATTTTATTTAGTTTTTCATTAGGTTTTCCTTGATCCTACACTTAGCTGTGTTTGTGGTGCTGGAGTGTGAACCTGGGTCCTTGTGCATGCCAGGCAAGCACCGTAACCACTGAGCTACCATTCTAGCCCTTGTACACCTTTTAAATAAAGTGTGGGCTTTGCCTTAAGAAAAGTGGGAATCCGCTGAAAGGTTTTAAAGCGGAGTGAACACTGGGATCAGATTTGTTTATTAGGTATCCACTCTGTGCTAAAATATCTGCTGGGTCCATAGGAGTCCATACACATTCAAAGAAGAGCAGTGGAATAAATCTACAATTGTTTAGAATGCTACATTTAGGGGTTGGAGAGGTGGTTTGGTGGTTAGGTTGCTCGCCTGGCATGCACAAGTATGCAAGTTCAAACCCCAGCACTACATGCACAACAAAGTGTCCAAAGAATGAAAGCCACATTAAAAACTAAATAAGAATTGCTTCTCTCTTTCTCCCTCTCTCTCACTGTCCCCTCTTTTTAAAAAAATGAATAAAAATAAAAAAATAAAATGCAATGTATACAAGATCATACTCATTAGACAAATATAATACATGATAGGAACATAGGTAAGAAGGCAATTAATATTGTTTGTAAGAAGAGACACATTAAAGAAGACCCAATAAAGGGTCATTTTGAGCTGGTCCAGGTACATTAAAAAGACTTTTTAAACAAGTAGTTTAAGTAAATCCTCCAATAAAATTACATTTACCACTTTCAAGATGTCTCATCTGTGTCCAATTATTGGCTTTTCTGTTACTGATCTATTTGTTTTTATTTATCTTTAGTGTTAATGTAAAGTTGGTGAAGTAGGTTAAGTGTTTTGAGTGTGCATTTAAACAAAAAAGATCCCTGGTCTCACCAGTAATGTGTTCAAGGCATAAATATTTACTAAATATAGTAGAATGTATTTCAATACTTTAGCAACTGGCCCAGTTTTGCCAGGAAGTATGTCTTCCCTGACCAACAGCACTAAAAGTATACTCTATTTTCTCTCTTCTTCCCTGGATTTGCTATTTTCTGTGAAAAAGATTGTGAAATTCATTCATCTACTTTGCCAGTACCCTTGCAATTAGGCTGTCCATTAGATTGAATTCAATGAAATAACTCAATGGAATTTTCCACTTCAAGATGTGGCCCAAAAAAGGTCCCATGAGAATGTTCATATTTTTCACTCTTCGCTCACTAACAGGCTGAATGCAGATGCTTCAAAGAAGGACCTCAGGGAAGAACCAAAAGACAGGAGTAGGTTGGGTGATTGAGTGTCTACTTGGAAGATAGCTTTTTAGAATTTCATTCAGTCCTTCCCAGACCACAAGGTAGGAGAGAACTAGATTACTACGGCTACTGTTAATTACTTTAACCAATAGAGTCCTGCGTGATTTTTCTCATTCCCTCTAGGAATTAGAGTGTTGTCTGAGGCCTTTTGTCCCCTGTGACTCCACTGTCAAAACTCCGAGAATATCCCCCACTACACACATAATACTTTTTCTTTACAGAGTTAATAGCGATGTCAGTGCTGATTCTTGGGAATGTTGCATACATCTTAGAGGACAGAGACAAATTGTTAATGTCATTTACCAATTATTCCGATAAATATTTATTGAGCAGATGTTGAGATAGGGGATGTGGTCATTCCTATCTTGGTATGCAAGGTCAGTAGGTTTCTGGTTAAGATGTTCTTATATTACTACAAGGGAATCATAAAGGAACTACATCTTATTGCAAATTAGGTTTACCCTAGTATAAAACACAGTACTAATTTTTGTGGTTACAAAATATTTTTTGGTGAAAGACTCTTAATTAAAGAGAAATGGTTTACTCAAAATACATGGTTACAAATATATCTGGGATGAAAATTAGTATTAGCTTTCATAGATCTTTTTCAAATGATAAGAAATGTAAGGATATCAAAATTTTGTTTACGTGTAGGAGATAATTTTTTCTAGCCAAAGATTCTCAGAAAATATCTCATTTTGTGTCTGGATCCAAAAATAAGAATTTAAAGTCTCCATCATCATTTTCTCATTCAGCAGCATGCACAGTTCACTCCTGCAGGCCTGAGTTGGAAACCCTGTAGGGCTGAGTTGGAAACCCTGTTTGATGCCTACTGACTCTACGACAGACCCTGGGACAATTTATATAACCTCTTTCAGCCTCATGTAATAATAGTACCTTATACTTCTGCCTTTGCTCCCCTGCAGTTCTTTTTCAACAAAACAACCAGAATGATCCTGTTAAAATGTTTAACTCAGACTATTTTATGACTTGGCTCAAAACTCACCAATGGTTTTTCATCTCACTCATAACAAAAGTCAGTGTATACAATGATCTACAAGGCTCCATGTGATTGGATAGCTGTCTGACCTCATTTTCTATTCTTCCTGTTGCTCACTCATTCTATTCTTGTCACTAAGCTTTCTGGTTTTGTTTTTTTTTTTTTCCAGTGAAAGAACAGGATTTAAAAACAGGTCTGGTTTTCATCTCCTCAGCACCATTAGTATTTCTGATTTGTTCACACATTAGGTGAGAGTTTCCATACTCTTCAGATAATAAACTGATAATAATACTACTCATTAACTTTTTATTGTTCTTATCATGTGCCAACATGATGTCATTTAATCCTTGCAATACCTATAAGAGGCATAATGATGATTTTGGAGCATGCTCTGGAATCACACTGTGTATGTTCAAATCCCCATTGCACCATGTACTGACTGTGACTTTAAGCAAGTTATTAACCTATGTCTCAGTTTCCTTATCTACAGAAAGGGTATTAAAAGAGTAACTATAGATGTGTAAATAGGTGTTATCAATTAATACTCATAAAGTACCTAGGAAAGGGTCCAGGACACAGGAAGAACTGCATAAGTATTTAAATGAAAATAAATTCTTAACCCTTTTAGGTCTCAGTTTCAGTATCTATAAAATAGAGATGAAAATAGAGGACATCATAGATTTTTGTGATAAATAATATAGCATGTATAGCTCATGAAAAAAATTCTTGCTGGTTGGAGAAGACTGAGGCTCATGAGACGATCTCTCCGACTACATCTGGGGATGCAGATTTCATGAGGCTAAAACTGTCACATAGATTTCAGAATTGCAGTAATCCTCATCTCTTCTTCATGTGCATTTGTTCCTTTTGAATTCACCATATTTGTTTGTAGTGGAAATTAGAGAAAACTTAAAAAGCATTGTAATGTTAACAACATAAGCTAGGTTACTTCTAACCCATTAAGCCTATTTTCACACCCTTTATTTGCCCAACCCCCCAAATTAATAAGCTTTATTGAAAAAACAGCTGTTATTAGAAAACAACTTTTGGTATGAAAAGGCAGCCAAGTATGTTCTAGAATGTTTTCATAGGGAAACATCTGCAAAATGTTTGTGGAGTGGGATAGCAAAAGAGTTCACATACCAGTTGGATGGCTTATTTTCTTTTCTGGCAATAAGGTCATGTCCATGCGGTACATTTAAAAATATTTGTATATTTTTTCATTGGTAATAACAGTCACAGTGACCAGGTATCAATCAACATTCCAGTTTTTAGCTGTTTCACAAAAACTATAGTGAGTCACAAAAGTATATTTGGTTTCACACGCATACATTCTTAACTTTTCCCTTCTGTCTCATGAAATGCTCTACTGGAAAAAATGGACACATTTTGAATAACCGAATTAAGAATCATCTGAATAGAATGGTTTCTAAAACAGGCCTCACGAACAGCAAAGTCATTATTTAATTCCGAGAACAGAAGACTATCATAAGGAATAAGTATTGTTCAAAATACAATTTACTATTAATGCTGTGTGCAATAAAAAATGATGTATAATTTTGGAAAAACCAGAAATTATTTTTCAGAAGCACAAAATGAAAGTCTTCAACTCAATTTTAAATCAGGATAATAAATGGTCCATATAGCAAGTAGGGGGAACTCTGTGTAAATGAGGATAATCACTAGAAAAGAAGATGAAAACATAACTAATTTTTGTAATCTTTATATATAAAACAAATATGCATATATATGGCAAATTGGAAATCAAAGACACATAAGGAGCAATTGGTATTACTGAGCTATTTATTAATTCTAGGCAAAATATTCACAAGTGATGCCTCTATAAATAGGTAAGTTCTGTGATGGATGAAATTTGGGCAATAGTTTGATAGAAATGCTTTGTAAGGTACAGTCCCAAATATTACTAGATTAAATAGAAGTGAACATCATTTGATTAAGATTTTCACATTACCTGTTACACAAGCATCTGATGTAACGTGGCCCTGTTGACATCAAAGCTCACAAAGACCTTGAGTAGAATGTAAAGGATTTTCATCAGTTCTAGCTTCACCCTGGTAATAATTGTACACATTTACATTTCATAGAATACCATAGCCAGCTGCCAAGCCAGAGAGTAGGCAGCTAGAATTCACCTGGAGTCCTCAGTGGACAGAGGGATACTGAAATCCAAAGGTGAGGAGTCTAATGCTATTTTCCACCAATGGTCAATTAAATGAAAAACTTAATTACCTAATTAGTTCAATCCATCACCCCAAAAGTTAAAACAGGGTTTAGAGAAATAAAACAAAAAAAAAAAAGATTATTGAAAAGTAGAAATCATTTTGCAAACATCAAGCCAGAAAGAAAAATAATCTTAAATATATTTTGAATGAGATTTTTTCATTACACCAGAGTGTTTACCTCTATTCTTAGTAACTAAGAGCACCTAGTGTTATCCATAAATTGCAAATAAGTTAAATTATGTTGTGTTTTGTGCATATAATTGCTTTCAATTAAATAATATAATTGATGGAAATTAGATGATTTCCTACTCTCTTTCTTCTATCTCACCCTCTTCACCAGTAATTTCTAAACAAATTTAAAGAGGTTGCAATCTCAGGTGTCTATAAAGACCAGTCAGGTGACTTAGGTAGTTAACCAGGCCCGTTAGAGCTGTGTCATTCTCATGACCCCATGCACTGTCAAAGCTGATTTAATTAGCCAATTTTTTATTTTGCAGATATTTGGGCATTTGGCAAAACTTTTGAGATTGTTTGAATTATATAAAAAAAAAAACTTTGAGTCTTTCAAATGAAAGCTCTAACTTTCAAAGTGTTTGCAACATAAAAACACATTATAAAACACTAAATGTGTAGAGTAGAACATGTTTTCTAGTATAACCAGCAACTTTTGACAGCATATTTTGGTCAAAACCTAGTGATAGGACTTACAGTGGTCCTATAAGAACACACAAAAAGGGCATCTAATCTAACCTGAGGAAGCCTGGTAAGTGTATTAGTTAGGGTTGGCTAGGACCTACTGCTGTAACAAGCAACTGCAAACCACAGTGGCTTAGAAAAACAAAAATTTGTTTATTCCTTATGTTATGTCCATAATAGATTTTTTAAAAAGGAACTTTTGTTTGTCATAGGAAGAGATCCAAGCTGAGGGAAAAGATTATCTGAAACACAGCAGAAAGAAATAGCCATGGAGAATGCTATAGTAGCTCTTCAAATGACACACATCATTTCAGTTTTCATGTCACCGGCCAAAAAGCTAGTCACATGGTATATAGCAAAGAATTTGGTTTTACCCAAAGAGAAGTATACTCTTTGTTTTCAGCTTCAAGTACTAATGTCAATGTCTTTGTTTAGTGTGAGGCCTGCTTACCCCAGCTGCTCTAGGATACGTGCGTGACTCCCTGGGTTTTCTGGCTTTTGAGAGGTATTCTAAAGTCCCAATAGTCCTGGAACATAGAGTCAGAGAGGAAGGAACACAGAATATGGTCATATACTTTTCAAAATGAGTTAAAAATGTATGTCTCTGCAAAATCTACTCTCATGGAAAAATAATCCTGTTTTTAAGGAATGGGAGTGTTTGAATAAAAAATTGAGATAGTAGTTCATATCCTCCTCCCCTGCTTCCTCCTCCTTCTTTCAGAGTTTTGGAGAAACTTATTATAAAAAAAATAAACAAAGCAACAACAACAACAAAACCAGAATGGGGAAACT
Source organism: Aplodontia rufa (assembly GCA_004027875.1). Lineage (NCBI taxonomy): Eukaryota > Metazoa > Chordata > Mammalia > Rodentia > Aplodontiidae > Aplodontia > Aplodontia rufa. The sequence continues at coordinate 6,118 of PVKS010003134.1, read as the reverse complement.
TCTTTGTTTTTAGAAGCATATACTTCCTAGCTATAAGAAAGAAATGGTGTAGGGGATATAGATAGAGTCTAGCAGAAAAGATTTTTTTTAAAATCCATACTATAAGTTAGAAAAAGACCATAGAAGCTCAAAATTGAGTCACGAATGTGGATTTGATGGTGTGCACTTTGGGAAAGGTGGGTGTTCTGTTTAATTTTCCAATCCCATCCCTTGGGAGTTATAAGGGACCATTTTTCAAATAGAAGAATGCAGGATAGAGTAGACTCCAGTAGTTGGCATTTTTTGCCTGAAATTCTGGCTAAAGTCTATTTTACCAGAATTAGTTGAGGTCAATTCTGAGTTTAGATCAGATAGGTCAGAATTATTTGCAGCCTCTAAGTCTCTCGTAGGCTCCTACAGGCTTGGAAGATCAGTCAAATCTCCTGGGAGGGCCCATAAGAGTTAAGCGTGGGCCACTTGGTAAGAGAGATCTTAATAGTTGAGGCAACAAAAAACCCAGGGAGAAATTTGCTTGACTTCAATGACCATGAACGCATCAATGAATATATAGAATAGACAAATTCTGATAAAAAAAAAAAAAGCTTATGATAGGGGCTGAAGCAGTTGCTCAGCAGTTTGGGCACTTGCCTGGCATGTGCAAGGATGCAGGTTCAAACCCAGCACCTCATATACAATGAAGTGTCGGAGCAATGAAAGTCACATGAAAAAACTGAATAGAATTGATTCTCTCTTTCTCTCATTGTCTCTTTCTCTTTAAAAAGAAAGAATGAAAGAAAGAAAAGCTTATGATAAGTTTGCTAACTTTTGAAATGTAAATAGGTCTCATTTAAAAGACCAGTTGACATGAGGAATGCTTTTAGATATGACAAAAATATAGCTGAGACAGATCAAGACCAAAAATACAGCTCTTGTCCACACATGCTAATGCATGGGGGAATTTAGTATGTCTTCAATGGGCAGATGAGTAGGCAAGGCCAGTCTGAAAGGTTTAAATACCATTTATGCCTTGATGACTCCTTCATTCACAAGTCCATCATTCAAATTCATCTGATCTCCAAACTGTATATTCAGCTCCTATTCACCAACAGGAACATTTGCAAAACAAGGATAGTTTTCAACTCTAACTAGGACTTATTACATAATTTTCACGACCCAGTACAAAATTGTTTTCAAAACATTGGGGATAAAAATGCCACTAAAGCTATGGAAATATTAAGCTTTCTCCTCTGATCAATGGTCACTCTCAACTTGTTGTGCTATCCTTTTATTTGTTCTATATTATCTGAATCCTTCAAACATGGGGAAAAATCATGGGACAGTGCAAATTATCACAGGCACCAAGAGAGATGGCCATAGCAGGGTCTTCATATAGTATCTCAGCTAGAGACAGGAAGTCAAATTACATACCTCTCATTCCAATTGGCTCTGCCTTTGGCAAGGGTACCGCAGTCTCCATGCTGGCTCATGCTAGGTATCTGGATGTAAGATGGTCTGGGGAAGCTGCTGGGTGGGCGTGCACACAGGGGCAAGAAGACCTCAAAGGTCATTGGGTAGGGAGCAGGTTACAACTCAGCAGGTTCCCAGGATATCTGCTAGGAACCTGTGCTGAGGGAAGAAGGGTGTCAACAAGTAATGATGAGTGAGACTCCAATATCCTATTAAATAGAAATAAAATCACAAGATTGTTAAAAGAAAAAAAGAACATTAAACCTCAAGTGGGACTGTTTGGGCCAAAGGTCTATGCAACTGCATTGGTCTTGTGCTATGAACTTGGCTCCAACTTCACTCCAAACCATACTATTACCAGTGTCCCCTGTATCAATAAATAACAGCCCAATATTTCAGTTGCTTTGTCTTTATACCCCAGATCTTCAGTTCTCTACTAACAACCCACATCAATTACATAAAGAACTACTCTTAGTGCAGTACCTAAGATGTAACTCCACCCAGCCACCTTTCACCACTTTCAGGATTGTTACCACAGACTCTTTACAATTACCCTTGCTTTGATTTTTGCCCACCTGGAGTGCATCCTTCACACATCAACCATAAAGCAGATCACTTGCTTTTCTTCTCCAAATCTCCCAATGGCTTTTTAATAAAGGTCCACTTTATGCTTTAAATATAGTCCTTGCTGCTCTGCCACTGTGACTTATTTTTACAATGGACATGTTTCTTTCTCTCCTCTTCCCTTTCCCTAATCCCTCCCCTTTCCTAATCTAGTGTGCAACTAGGGAGAAGAGGATTACTCTTTTTCCCTGTCCTGGAGCACACACCCACCCCAGGAAGGAAGTAATTCAGACTTCCAGGACAGCAACAGAAGATCTAAGAAATTACTATCTCCCAAATTAACAAGTGAATTACAACTCCAGGCAAAGAATCACTCTTTTAAAAAGTCTGTGTTCCCCAGATGTGCAGAGTCACAGACTCTGGGACAGGAATATCTTGTGTTTCTCTTTTAGTAGCAAAACTATAAAATGGCTTTTTTCTTTTCTCAAAACTGTACCCTCATTGGTTGAACTTTCAGTAACAGCTTCAACCTACACTTAAAAATAAAATTCAAGTACCTACATGATTTGATCTCTGCTTATTCCTTTTGATCTTATTTCATACTTTTTAAATAATGAGATTTTTTGCTCTCTGCAGTCATTTTTATAGAGCTCCAGTTCTAGCTCCCTTATCCTCTTCCTAGAGTTTGGTGGGTGGGGCTGAAAGTTTTAACCCTCCAATCACTTGGAATTTCTGAGGCTAACTACTCTGAGTTCCTCCCCTAAAGCATCTCATTAACTTTAACTCACCTTTGATTTGATTCAAAAGAACCTCTGAATAACAAAAGAAAATTCCAAGGATTTTAGGAACTCTGCTCCAGGAAATGAGACAAAGACCAAATGTATTTCTGCTTTGTGCCACATACCAGGAGCTTGCAGTGCTCATTGTCTCCTTCTCTGCCTTATTTTCATTTACCATATATATTATGGCTTTTAAAGTAATAACTTCACATTTATATATTTATTTTCCATATCCCCAAGTGCAATATGAACTCTAAGAGGTCAAAAGCTTCTGCTGTCTTATCAACCCATTTATCACAGTGTCTAGCACAGAAGCACATAGTAAGCCTCAAAAAATATTTCCTGAATCACAAAAAGCAGCTATAATTCTCTGTTTAGCCTAATATAACAGTAAAGCTGTACACTCAATTATATATAAAAATGATTAAATTAAGTTTTCCAGACAACGTAGAATTAGGATTCAAAGTAAACATCTCCATAAATTCCTATAACTGCTATTTCTAGAAGATTGAACTAAAGACTGCTTTACTTTGAATGTGAGAGATATTGTACTAGTTTTCTATTGCTGCTGTAAAAATTTTTTCACAAATTTTGTGACTTAAAATAACACAATTTATTATTTTACAATCTGGAGGTCAGAAATCCAAATTGGTTCTCTGGAGTAAGTGAGGAAAGGCTGTGGTCCCTCTGGAGGTATAGAGAGGATCTATTTTCTTGATTTCCCCAGCTTCATCGCTCCATGGTTCTTGGTCCCTTTTCTCCATCTTCAACTCCATCCAACACATGGAGTCTTTTAAGACACATTTCTCTTGCATAATTTGCCTTCCCTTTCCATTTTTAAAGTCATGTGATTTGATTGAATTTGCCAGGATAATCCAGAGTAAATTTTGTTTCTTTTTTTTTTTTTTAAAGAGAGGACAGTGAGAGAGAGAGACAGAGACAGAGAGAGAGAGAATCAATTTTTATTGAGTTTCTCACATGGCTTTTGTTACTCCGACACTTAGTTGTGTACGTGGGTACTGGCTTTTGAACCCATGTACTTGGGCATGCCAGGCAAGCATTGCTTCTGCCCCAGAGTAAATTCTTGATTCAGGTCTTTAACCTGGTAAGGCGACTAGAACGTAGGACTTGGAAGTCATGGGAGGGAGATGTTATTTATCCTATATAGCTAGTAACCAGTGTTCGTGCCTGCTGAATCTTACTTTAAGAAGTAATTTTAACAGCCTTAGAAATGGTGTTACCAACTCAATGAGTTCAGCAGTCAGGCAGCTGAACAAAGTCCATCAGATATGGACATTGGTGTGAAGACAGCGCCTGTTAAGTTCAAGGGCTGGAGAAGTGTCCCAGCTGCAACCAAATGTGGCATCATGGAAATCTGAACCCACTTTGATCGGTTCTTTTCACGTTTTTAAGGCAACTTGGAAACATGAATTCGCATGTAGAAACTCCTAACTGTTGAAATGTTGGCAAGCAATTACATCACTTATTCAGGTCACAGTAAAACATGTCCATGATCTATCCTGGCCCCTCACCCACTAAAGTGCTACCTCACTTGGGTGATCAAGAAGAGCCCTCTTCTCTTCATTAGTTCAAAGAACTTTAAATAGGTACATATCACATGGCAGCCCAGTGAGCTGTGTTCCATGTATTAGGAGCTGATGTGTAGAATTTTAGCTCATCAACCAACGTCTATCTTTTGTTGTGTGATATTAACTGAAGTTAATCAAACATTATTATATAGAATTAATATGTATTGCTAAATAGACATTTCACTGAAACAATTTTGTCTTTATTTATTTGCTTATTAAATGCCTAGATATTGAGCAATTCCTCTGTGAGGCCCTATGGGAATGAGAATATAAACCAGAGTCCCTTTCTTCTAGGAACCTGTCATGAAGATCACACACATGAATACTTTGACCATTGAACTTTCTTGGGAAACAATTATCACTTCTTTTAAGGACACTCAAGTGTTTCTAAATAGGGTAGATTCAACTTGCATGTTAAAGAATAGATGCTAAATATTCCATTCCTTCTTTTATAAATTTTTTTCTGTGTACAACTTGACAGATGTCTCTAGATCCCATCCATGTTTACGTGAAGCTTGCTACATAATTATGCCTAAATAGTTTATTAACAACAGGATGCAAGTTTTAAAAATGTACTAACAATGAAAAATGAAGATTTATTGAAGAAATTAATCTTAACCCACATTTTCCTCATGCAATTTTAGGAGTGCCTAGATAGACAGAAAATATTGTATATTTTCTCAGTATTTGAACCAAAAGTAAAATGCAGAAGAAGTGCTAGTGCAATAAGAAATGTTAAATGTGATGGGCAAACCAGCTGAACAAACAGGCTGGAAATTTGTTTTATGAAACTCACCTTACAGAATTTCACCCAATAAAACACATGGGCATGCAGTATTAATTTTTTCTGTGTCTATGTATCATCACAAAAGGCCCTTTTTAATCACATTCTAAGTGCACATTTGGTCCCATTTGGATACAATTTATGAACACTCACCTTCTTATTTGAATTCCACCGTTTGACAAAATGGGCAAGAGTCCAAATAAGGGAACATGGTTAACGGTTAGTCTAATACATATAGACCTGGATCTTTAACACAAAACAACTCAAATTCACCAGAACACAAGATACCATGAAATTGTAACCCTTTATTTTATTTGGTGTCCTCAATAGATTTCCATATCCTTTTTCAAAATAACTCCACATATTTGGTCACAATTGAAAGGAAATAAAAGTTCTAAAATAATTGCACAAAAAAATTCATACCTCCTTTAAATGGTAAAAAAATAAATAAGGCAGGAGTTAACAAAACTATGGTTCCTTAACTGTCTGCCTCTACAACACTGTCCCCAGAAGTTTGTGCCAGAGATTTGGTCAGATACAAACAAGGATAGAGCAAAATCATTGTAGCTTTTCCAAATGGACATTTAAACAATTTTTCTTATTCTTATTCTTCCTCGTGACTTCTAAAGCATCTGGGAATTAGACAAAAATCCTTTATTGTCTGGAAATAATGTCTATTGAGGTAGTAATCAACACAACTAAGTTATAATGCCATTAGAGCAATTTGATGTTATTTCCAATAACATGATAGTTTTCCTCTGAAAGATTTTTGGATGTCTAGAATCAAATGCTGATTGGAAAATGCTTGAACTGTTTGCTACAAGAGTCTAGTCTGCATTTTATTACACACACACACACACACACACTCCCGAACTATTGTTTGTTCATTGTGTGGTTCTGTTTATTTTACTGGAAATATATCTGTGTGACTATACACACACACACACACACACACA
>PVKS010003133.1:38536-107958 GCA_004027875.1 Aplodontia rufa | reverse complement strand
AAAAAAAAAAAAAAAAAAAAAATAGGGACAGTGAAGAGAGATAAAGAGAGAATCAATTTTATTTAGTTTTTCACATAGCTTTTGTTGCTCTGAGACTTTGTTGTGTACATGGATGGTGCTGGGGTTTGAACCTGAGTCTTTGTGATGTGGGGTTTTTGAGATGAGGTTGGATTCTTTGCTCCAGCTGGTGGATGAAAAGGGCCTGGCTACAGAATTCTGTGGCCAAAGTGTCCATTTTCAGTGTTTGCAGCTCTTCTCAGTTAAAACTGAGAATTTGGGCTAGTTGCAGGTCTCTGCAGCCCAAAAGTGTTAGCAGCTACGCAGCTAAGAGCTGGGATTTCCCATGGGGCTTTGAAGCTCTTGGTGTGGAATCGCACCTAGGAATTCAGCACAGATCTTCTGGGTCCTTGTCTCGAGAATTTGAAGAATAAAATCTACAACCACCACGGAAGGGGGAGCAAAAGGGGTAGGATTTATTTAGGAAGAGTGGAGAAGACTGCACAAGGCACCTGGCAGCAGGATACCATCTAATGGAGATTAGGCCAGGGGTTAGATTGATTTGGGGTATGAGCATAATTAACATTCATGCAAAACAGGCATTGAAACTAAGCACCAAAGTCATTGGTTAAAATCTATGCAAAACAGGAAGCAATTTTTTTTGGAGTTCCCAACTGTGTCCACCCCCATTTCTTAGTTTTTCCACCCCTGGGACAAAGAAGTTGGTCCCAGTGGGGAGCCTAATATCCATTTGCATATGAAGGCCCTGTGCATCCCCCCCCCCCCTTATTGGTTCTGTACCGGCCAGCTTCTAGGTGTGGTTGAATGGGGCCCAGGGTCCAAAGTACTTAACCATTTTACTATCTCCCCTAAAACTGTCTCACTTGCACAAATCAGGCAAGCACCTTAACAGCTGCGCCACCCCTCCAGCCCCAATCTCTGATTTTTTTTTTTTTTTTAAACAAAGAAATCTTTCCCCGTAAGCCTTCTAGAAGAGGTTCCCTCATAATTCACTGGGGAGAACTGGGTCACATTCTCACGCCTAAGGACCTCTGTAACTGGTTTAAACCAATGAATGGCTCTTGACCTGTGGTCTGCGAAGCCCAAAGGAATCTAAAGATCTTTCAGGTAGTTTTTCATAACAATACGAAAGTTTTTTTTTTTTTGTTTTGTTTGTTTGTTTTATTTTTGTTTGCCTTTCCTTCCCTCCAGAGAGAAAGAAAATACAGTGGACACTTGTAGAGGCTACATGGAATGGGATGGCAATAGATTGAATGTAGAAGCAGATGTGACAATTTGTCTTCTAGTATGTCAGACATTAGAGAGATCTCCAAAAACATAGCTTCTAACTAAATATTTTTCTTTAGAAAATACAGTTATCATTCTTCATTAAAATATTATATAAGAGACTGTGAATGTAACTCAGGTGATAAAGTGCTTGCCTATTTTTCATGAGGTGCTGAGTTCAATCCCTAGTACTGCATTAAAAAAAAAAATCTTTGAGGTTCTCATCTATTTATAGGAATGTCAAGAAGTGCCGATATCAAAAGTTTGAGAACTACTGAATTAGACTAATTGATGTGTACTCCAATTCATGTTGGGGAAGTACATACAAGAACAAAAACTGGGCCTCTGCCAACATGGAGGAAAAGAAAAATGGTTTGAGGTAGGCATCTAGCAATATCTGCTACTGGAAGGAGTTGGTTTGGAACTAGTACAAAGGAGGAGGGGAAGTAAGTATGAGACTGAAGAGAGATAACAAATAAGCTTCTCCCCACCCCCACCCCCACCAACCCTATGGATATGGAGAAGTAAGTATCTAGAAGGCTGTTGTCAGCAGTGAGACATTTGAAGCCTGGGGATGAGAAAAGTGGCTTTAATGTTAGTAGCATTGGGTATTTGTGTTAAGAATAGACTAATAGACATTGGAAAACTAGTTCACCAGTGAAAGAGGTTACAGTAGGGGCTGGAGCTGTGGCTCAGCAGTTGGAGCTCTTGCCTGTCATTATGTGAGGACCTGGGTTTAAACTCCAGCACTGATGCAGGGTTTTTGAGATAAGGCCGGATTCTCTGCTCCTGCTGGTGAATGGAGTCTGTGGCGCTACAGGTTCCAGCAGCCAAAATAGCCCGCTTCTAGTATTTGCAGCCATTCCCAGTTAAAACTGGGAATTTGGGCTGACTGCACGTGTCTGCAGCTGAAAGTGTTAGCAATTCTCCAGCTAAAAGCTGGGTGTTGCAGCTCTTGGTGTGGTGGAAATTCATCCCGGGAATTCAGAGCCAATCTTCTGGGTTCTTGTCTCATGAATCTGAAGAATAAAATCCATGGACAACCACTGAAGGAGGAGTAAAAGGAGTAGGATTTATTTAGGAAGAAGAGCAGAGGCCCCCATAAAGTGGAGGGGTACCTGGAAGCAGGACACCGTCTAATGGAGGTTAGGCCAGAGGTTATATAGGTTTGGGGTATGAGCATAATTAACATTCATGCAAAGCAGGCATTGAGAAATGCAATCAACTCCATTGGTTAAAATCTATGTAAAACAGGCATTGAAACTGGTCAAGAGCACCACAGGTTAAAACAAAAGGTGGCAAGTACTTCCTAGTACCCACCTGTGACCACCCCCATCTCTTAGTTGGGACCAGGGTGAGCCTCAAGGTCTTTTTGCATTTGAAGGCCCTGAGCATGCTTGTGACCACCCCCACCTTAGCTGGGACAAAGGTTAGCCCCCTGGTCTTTTTGCATTTGAAGGCCCTGAGCATGCCCTGTCAATCACTCTCTGCCTCTACCAGCTAGCTCTTGCATAGGGGCCCTCTGTCCTGACTACCTAGCCATTTCACTTTCTCTCTGAATCTGTCTCAGCACCACATGCGTAATTAAGTGTCTGAGAAACTAAGGCCAGATGAAAACATAAATGGAATTGATTCTCTTTCTCTCTCTCTCTCCACCTTTTTTTTTTTTAAGAGAGAATCAATTTTATTTAATTTTTCATGTGGCTTTCATTGCTCCGAGACTTCATTGAATATGTGGTGCTGGGGTTTGAACTCCAGGTCCCCATGCATGCCAGGCAAGCACCACTGTAACTGTGGAGCCACAGCTCCAGCCTTTCCCTATCTCTTTAAAGAGAAAAAAAAAGAAGAGGTTACAGTAATTCTGTACTTTAAATATAAAGTATTTTTACTGGATTATACATTTGCATTTTTAAAAGAGAGACGGACAGTGAGAAAGGGAGAGAACGAGAAAATCAATTGTATTTGTTTTTTCATGTGGCCTTCGTTGATCCAACACTTTGTTGTACACATGGTGCTGGGGTTTGAACCCATGCCCTCCCACATGCCAGGCAAGTGCCCTGACTGCTGAGCCACCACTCCAGCCCATACGTTTGCATTTTAAAAAACTACAATTTTGCCAGGCACAGTGGTACATGCCTGTAATCCCAGCATCTGAGGAGGCTGAAGCAGGAGAATTTCACTTTTGAGGCCAGCTTCAGCAACTTAGAAAAACCCAGTCTCAAAATAAAGTACAAAAAAAGGCCCAGGGATGTAATTCAGAGGTAGAATGCTCCAGGGATCAATCTCCAGGACCTCAACAAAGCAAAACAAACCACACAACTTTATATGATCAAACAAAATATTTTAAAAATTATTTTAGGGCTGGAAGTGGTGGCTCAGCACTTATGGCACTTGCCTGGGATGTGTGATGACATGGGTTCAAACGCCAGCACCATGTACACAAGAAAGTGTTGGAACAATAAAAGCTGCATGAAAAACTAAATAAAATTGATCCTCTGTCTGTCTCTCTCTCACTATCTCCTTCTCTCTTAAAAAAAAAATAGCTGGTGCTGGAGCAGTGGCTCAGTAGTTTTGGCGCTTGCCTGGCAAGCACGAGGACCCGGGTTCAAACCCCAGCACCACGTACACAACTGAGTGTTGGAGCAACTAAGGCCATGTGAAAAACTAAATAAAGTTGTTTCTCTCTTTCTAAAAAAAAAAAAAAAAAAATAGCTTTAGTCCAAGATGAAGAAGTGGAGGGAGCATGTTCACAGGCTGTATGGGGTCTAAGAATCCTACACAAGAATGCGCGCGCGCACACGCACGCGCACACACACACTTTCCTCTGTCCAAGGTGCTGCAAGTAAGTGGGCTCTCAAAATGCCATTGAAGTTTAAGTACAGGATATCACCCTATAACTGTCACTGTCACTGATCATGACAGGGCTATTTGTACTTTTGGAAGACTTTGATCTATTTTTCAGATTTTATCCCACTGAAAATGTGCGTGGTAAGCTTTTTCGCGTGTTTTATATTTCTCAGCATAATCCATTTTCTGGACACTTCTAACAGCATTCTCTCTTCTAAATTGATTTGGCTGTTTTTTTGTTTTTTGTTTTTTTTTTTAAGAGAGAGGATCATGGGCTGGAGCAGTGGCTCAGTGGATTTGGCGCTTGCCTGGCAAGCACGAGGACCGGATTCAAACCCCAGCACCAGAACCGGATTCAAACCCCAGCACCACATACACAACTGAGTGTTGGAGCAAAGAAGGCCATGTGAAAAACTAAATAACATTATTTCTCTTTAAAAAAAAAAAAAGAGAGAGAGAGAGAGGATCAATGAGAGAAAGAGAAAGAGAGAATCAATGTTATTTAGTTTTTCATGTGGCTTTCATTGCTCTGACACTTCGTTGCGTATGTGGTGCTAGGGTTTGGACTTGTGTTCTTGCACATGCCAAGCAAGCCACTGTAACCTTCGAGCCACAACTCCAATCCCCTAAATTGATTTTAATGTTTGCATTGGTGTTTGGTTTATTTGTCTTCACATAGCTTCGATATCTCATTTCCAGTGGTGCTATATATATATGTATATATGTAGAGATTGTTGACTTGATTTTTTCATTGGAACTTTGGATCAGGTATAAGATGTTTTGATTCCCTCCAGAAATTTCTGTGGCAGCTGGAGCATATGCCTGCTGATATGGCCCTGGTGAGAACTTGCACTCTTCATTTTTTTCTCTTTTGGTCATAGGTTTTGTAAAATCAGAAAAAAGGAATAATGATACTGGTGTAAATTCAGGTGGAGATGTTTATTGGGCTTGTTGCTCTCAGGCCAATTTCACCTGCGCCGCCATGATGAGGGCGGGCATGGGAAGCAGCAGCAGGCCAGAATGGCAGGCAGGGAAAATGGCGTTGAACCTTCGCCAGGCAGCTGGTTTTGCTGGCTACCTGGAAGTTCATGATGGGGTTAGTCCTTCAGAGACTGGCTGGTGGATCCATCAATCCATTGGAGCTTGTCCGCCAGCATCCCAATTGGCTGTTCTTTCGGCAGGCAAGTTGCCCTTTGCCCTGCCCCTTAGCCAGCAGGCATGGCCTCAGTGTCTTGGCTGAAGTCACGCCCCCAGCCAGAGGCCATGATGCTGTGAAGTGTGGGCTAACTGAAGCCCTGCCCCCAGCCGGCCTAACATCCCGACCTTTTTGGTGATATAGGGCGTAGATTTCCATCTGACTACTTCCTGCTGTTTATGGGGTGACGTGGGGAGGGGAAGGTTCGGGTGTTGGCTGTAAGGGTGCAAGGGCCTTTGGACGTATGTTACTTCAGCGACCTCACTTATGCGGCTTCAGGTGAACCTGAGGAGACAGGAGCAGTCATTAGAAGGAGTCTTATCACTAATATGGGAGTAAGGTTGGGGGTCAGCCAGGTGACAAGAGTGGAGTTGAGCCATCCTGGCCAAGGGTCAGGTTGCTTAGACCTCTCGTTCAGATGTCTGAGAGTTCTGATGTTCATCTCCATCAGCCCAGTTTCACTGATGTAGCAGCCTTTGTTCATCCTCAGGAGATCGAGTGTTTAGAGGTCCTGTAATGAAACTCAGGTGACAGATGTTATTTGTCTTTGTAGGGAGGCCAGGGAGGCATTGGATGTTTCCATTGCCTCTTGATGCTGCTTATGCCTCTGAATGGCAGAGGCTGACTTCATCCTCCTGCCCCCAATTCGGAGGCAGTGAGTGAAGAGACTACGTAGAGTCCGGCCACCGTGGATAGAAAAATGGCCTGTTTTGTCCTAAAGAGGGGATTCTGAGAAAATCAGATTAGGGGAACCCCCTCTAAAGCTGGCATTTAGAGAAAAAAAAAAAGCCATTGCCTTTGTTGGTAAATGTCCATGTAGGACTGAATTTTGGTTAGACTCTCCTGCCAGGTGTTCAAGACCAACTTGATCAAAATTGATCTTGTTCCTGTCTGTCATTACCAGTCGGCTGAGTTTGTCAGGTTATTCTTGAGGAACTTGTGAAAAGCCTTTTGGCTCTTTTACCAGTTGTGCCATCTGCTAAGGATAGATCAGGGTCTTGCTGACCACACGTGGCTTCGCTTGGAAGCATCAGGGACATTGCCCATGAATGATCATCCTTTTTGCAGTGCGTTTACTGGTTGGCTTTCTGTTCTTTAGGGTCACCTGATCTCCCTGATCGGGAGGTCTTGTTACCCAGAGTTGTCAAGCCTGTATAGAAGTTCCATTGTCCCCTGAGCTTTGGCTGACCAAACAGGGCAAGGGTCAAAATATTGACTATTTTTCCTTAGCCCTTTAACTTTGGTCTCCTTGATTTGGTGTTTAACATCCAGCAGGCCAGTTTCACCAGTCTTATTAGGTTACAGCTTTATAGTTACCCCTTTTGCTTAATCAGGAAAGAAAAGAGAAAAAGAAAAAGAATCTGAAAACATTTTTTTAACCAGAGACTGCAAGATAAATGTAATGTATATTCCTGTCATATTACTTTGTTCCTCATCATTGCAAAGAATCTGTTGGCTAGCTGACATTACAGAAGTATAGGTGCATTGGCAAACTTGCCTCAGATGAGGTCCAGCTGGATTATACATACATACATACTATGTATACACTTCTGGTAGATGGTTATAAAATTGGCTCCAATGAATCGTGCCTCCTTGAATTCATATCTTTCTAGGGTTTCTTGTTTGTTTGTTTTTGCAGGGCTGAGAACCGAACTTGGGGCCTTGCGTATGCTAGGCAAGTGCTCTTCCACTGAGCTAAATCCCCAACCCCTCTAGGGTTTCTTTTAGCAAAAATCTGGCCTTCGGATTTGTTTAAATCAATAGAATATTGTGGAAGTGACAATGAATGAGTTCAGGAACCTGTACAATTTATGACTCTGCTTGCCATCCAGGAAGCTCAGATATACTATTTAAAAAGGAAAGACCATGTGGTGAGAAAGGGTCCAGCCTTCCATTCAGTCCTGTGAAGGCTCCTGATGTGTGGATTGTGACTATCTTGGACTCTCCATTTCAAGTGGACCAGATGGGTGCAGCAGCATGCATGAGCTCAGGTGAGACCAGAAGAACTTCCTGGAGTGGTGCCTCAGTGGTTGGAGCACTTGCCTGGCATGTGTGAGGATCTAGGTTTAAACTCCAGCACCATGTATACAACTAAGTGTTGGAGCACCAAAAATCAGATGAAAAACTAAATAAAGTTGTTTCTCTCTTTCTTTTTTTCTCTCACTGTCCTTCTCTCTTTAAAAAAAAAAAAAAATAGAGAGAAATAATAAATCATTATTGTGGGATTGGAGCAGTGGCTCAGTGGTTATGATGCTTGCCTGGCATGCAAAAGGATGCGAGTTCGAACCCCAGTATCACATACACAACTACATGTTAGAGCAACAAAAGTCATATGAAAAACTAAATAAAATTGATTCTTCCTCTCTATCTCTCTCTCACTGTCCCTCTTTCTCTTTTTTTTTTTTTAAATCATTATTAAGGTACTTATTTGGGGTTGTTTTGTTATGCAGCCATAGAAAACTAAGGCAATAACCAACTTGTAGCAACCATACTTTTTTTTCAGGGCTGAGGACCGAACTCAGGACCTTGTGCATGCTATGCAAGCGCTCTGCCACTGAGCTAAATCCCCAAATCCCAGTTTTTTTGTTTTTTTTTTTTTTAAGATAGAAGCAGAGAGAGAGAGAGAAAAAATCAATTTTACTTATTTTTTCATCTGGTTTCAGTATTTCTGACACTTAATTGTGTATGTGGTGCTGGGGTTTGAACCCTGGTCCTCTTGCATGCCAGGCAAGTGTTCTGTTGCTGAGTCACTGTTCCAACCCCCCACCAGATTCTTTTTTTTTTTTTTTTTAAAGAGAGAGGGACAGTGAGAGGGACAGAGAAAGAAGCAACTATATTTAGTTTTTCATACGGCCTTAGTTGCTCCAACCCTTAGTTGTGTACGTGGTGCTGGGGTTTGAACCCTGGTCCTCCTGAATGCCAGGCAAGTGTTCTGTTGCTGAGTCACTGTTCCAACCCCCCACCAGATTCTTTTTTTTTTTTTTTTAAAGAGAGAGGGACAGTGAGAGAGACAGAGAAAGAAACAACTTTATTTAGTTTTTCATATGGCCTTAGTTGTTCCAACCCTTAGTTGTGTACGTGGTGCTGGGGTTTGAACCCGGTCCTTGTGCTTGCCAGGCAAGCACTGAAACCACTGAGCCACCGCTCCAGCCCCCACCAGATTTTTTAGGTGTTGTATGACTATGTGAATTTATCATTGGACAGGAAGTGGAAAGGAGAAGAAAAGAATAAAAACTGAAGGAATGTCTGACAAGCCAGAAATAGGATATACTTAATATCACATTGCATGATTGTATCAGAACATGATTGCTTCCTCTCTGGTGACAAATAGTATATAAGGAGAGATGTCCACTGGCTACCAATCCATGACTGATCACTATCTATGATTAGTCACAAAATATGCTGTCCATGCCCAGAGATTCAAAATAAATTTTATTTGAAATTCATACTTAAGGAGATCTGTTTCTGTTTCCTCACTTTTTCTTTCTTTCTTTCTTTTTTTTTTTTTTTTTTTTTTGTGACAGGTAATTGAACGTAGGAGGAAGTCTACACTGATGTATCCTTAGCCCTTTTTATTTTTCATTTTGAGAAAAGGTCTTGCTAAGTTGCTGAGGCTGGCCTGGAACTGGGTGATCCTCCACCTTAGCCTCCTGAATTGCTGGGATTACAGGTAAGTATCAACATGCCTAGCTATGGATTGTTTTAACTACTCCTTTAATGGAACTTCAGTGAAGTTGCATTACTTGTAAAATCAAAAGAAAGACACATCTAACAATATTGTAATATATAAAAATAAGCTTATGTAACTGATAACTGTTGTTTTAGAAAGCATAGATTTAAAAAAGAATAAACAAATACTTATGTTGCTTTCACTCCACTTCCTTCTTGCCTTTACCTTGGTTTTCATAATTGGATAAGAATATTAGGTGGTGGTCAGCCTCCCATGTTAACATTTTAGAGAAAGCTGCTTCTTTTTTGCCAAGGTCAGCTCAGGTTAGGCTGACCTCCCAGAAGGTGCAGAAATCTACTGGGTCGTTAGAGTTTGGCCTATGGAGGCTTGTAAGGGGGATATGAAATTCTGGGAATGCTTTAATATCATTGAAATCATTGGTACAACTGTTTGGTAAACTTTTTCAGCAGAACCTGCTCAAAATAAACATAGCAAGGTGTGATGGTGCACACCTATTATCCTAGTGGCTTAGGAGGCTGAGGCAGAAGGATTGAAAGTTCAAGGCCAGTATCAGCAACTTAGTGAGGCCTGTTGCAACCTTGTGAGATCCTACTTCAAAATAAAAAAAAATACAAAGGACTGAGGATGTTGCCTAGTGCTTAAACACCTCTGGGTTTAATCCCTTGTACATAAATAAGTAAATAAATAAATAAATAAAATAGAAATGAACATAGACATAATCTATGACTCAGCAATTCTCTTTCCAAGTGTAAGCTCACATTCACCAAAAGACGTGACAAGGACATTCACAGCACCATTACTCATCATAGTCTGCACTGGAGACAACCTATTCACCCACAACAGTTAGGATTATGTATTCTTCAGAGTGTACAGAAGACACAGAAATTGCTTAATTTTTATTGAAATTGGAATAATTACTTTTTTTTAAGAGTCTGGGAGAGAGAAAGAGAGAATCAATTTTATTTAATTTTTCATGTGGCTTTTGTTGCTCCAACACTTTCTTATGTGCTTGGTCCTGGAGTTTGAACTTGTGTCCTCGTGCATGCCAGGCAAGCTCCATAATTGTTGAGCCACCACTCCAGGCCCTGAACCATTTACTTTAACAAAAAAGTTAATATATGGAATTGTTTGGTAGCAATGATGGTGACATGAAGGACAAGCAAGCAGGATGGAGCATGTCCCTTCACACTTCTTCAGGCCTCCAGATTCCCTCAATTGTCCTCAACTGGCCGAATAAAGGAGGAACCCATTGGCAAAGGGGAAATGTTGTCATATTTCCCTGATTACAAACCTGAGAATAGGGAAGTAGGCTCAGAGACAGTAGTTTCATAAATGGCATTAACAGAGCTGGGGATGTAGCCTAACTAGCATGTGCCACCAGGCTCTGGGTTAGATCCCCAACAACATAAAAAAAATAAAATAAACTGTCATGGACAGATTATTTTCAATGAGGCATATTCACACAATGGTAGATTATAAAATGTTATACTATAAAAAAGTATATTCCTAACACACAGCACATGGATGAATCTCACAATATTGAGAAAAAGAAGTCAGATACAGGGACTGGAGCGGTGGTTCAGTGGTTGGGGCACTTGCCTGGCATGCACAAGGACCCCAGGTTTGAACTCCAGCACCAAATACACAACTAAATGTCAGAGAAACGAAGGTCAGATGAAAAAATAAATAAAATTTATTCTTTTTTTCTCTCTTTCTTAAAAAAGAAGTTTTATACAAAAATAACTAGCTTCTGGGCTGGAGTGGTGGCTCGGCGGTTACAGCACTTGCCTGACATGCGCAAAGTACGTAGGTTCAAACCCCAGCACCCATGTACACAACTAGGTGTCAGAGCAACGAAAGCCATGTGAAAAACTCAATAAAAATTGATTCTCTCTCTTTCTTTCTCTCTCACTATCTCTTTAAAAAAAAAAAAAAGAACTAGCTTCTTATTCCATTTCTATGAAATTAAAAACTGACCCTGTCTCAAAATAAAATATAAAAATGGGCTGGGGATGTGGTTCAGTGGTTAAGTGCCTTAGGGTTCAATCCCCAGTACCAAAAGAAAAAAAGAAAAAAACAAAGAAAAAAATCTTTTGATGAGTTAGGAAAACATTCATTTTATAATATATGAAAACCACTATATACAAAATTGTTATGAAATGATACAATTTTTTTTTCAGTACTGATGATTAAACCAGAGTTGCTTTATCACTGAGTTATATCCCCAATCCTTTTTATTTTTTATTTTGAGACAGGATCTCTCTAAGTTACCCAGGCTGGCCTTGAACTTATGATCTTCCTGCCTCAGCCTCCTGAGTTGCTGGGATTACAGTTGTGTGCCCCCACACCCAACAATACTAATTTAAAAAAAATACAACAATTTGTAAATGTTTCTCTCTGGATGATGTAATTATAGACATTTTACCCTTGTTTTTTGAGATTGGGCCTTGCTATGTTGCCCAGGCTAGCCTGGACTTGGTGGACTCAAGCAATCCTCTTGCCTCAATGTCCTGAGTAGCTGGAACGATAGGCATATGCCACCTTGCCTGGCTTGTATTTTTTAAAAATATGTTTTCAGGGGCTGGATCGGTGGCTCAGCGGTTATGGTGCCTGCCTGGCATGCCCAAGGACAAGAGTTCAAACGCAGCACCATGTACACAACAAAGTGTCACAGCAACAGAGGCCACATGAAAAACTAAATAAAATAGATTCTCTCTCTCTCATTGTCCCTCTTTCTTTAAAAAAAAAAAAAATGTTTTTATTTTTAGTTGACCATGCATAACAATTATAAAGCCAAATTGTTGTACCCAGAAAGTTCAAGTATTTGAGATTTATTATGGCTGTATCTGTGTCTAAATGCTTGGAATTTATATAAAACTGAGAGTGTGAAACCCAGCATAGACTGTAGACAGACACCATTTA
This sequence comes from Aplodontia rufa, assembly GCA_004027875.1. Taxonomy (NCBI): domain Eukaryota; kingdom Metazoa; phylum Chordata; class Mammalia; order Rodentia; family Aplodontiidae; genus Aplodontia; species Aplodontia rufa. The sequence continues at coordinate 96,019 of PVKS010003133.1, read as the reverse complement.
ATTTTTTTATATATGTGCTGGCATATTAGTTGATATTCTAAGTCCACCTAATACAGCCCTGGGAAGTTCTTTGGGAGTAATTTTATTTTTTTCTCTCTGGGTATTAAACCCAGGGGCATTTAGCCACTGAGCCACATCCCAGGCTGTTTCACCTTTCTACTTTTTTTTTTTTTTTTTTTTTTACCTTTCTACTTTTTGTTTTGAGAAAGAGTCTCCCTAAGTTGTTAAGAGCCTTGCTCTTAAGCTGGCCTCAAACTTGCCATCCTCCTGCCTCAGCTGCTAGAGTCCCTAGGAATTACAGTCACCATGATACCACATCCACATCCATTTTCCAGTTTTAGGAGTTTTTTTTTTTAGAGAGAGGGACAATGAGAAAGGGGGGTGAAGAATCAATTCTACTTAGTTTTTCATGTGGCTTTTGTTGTGCTGACACTTCGGCTGCCTCTCTAGCCTCTTTAGGAGTCATTTTTGAGATGGCATATGTAGAGTTGTGTATGTGTGGTGGGGGGCATAACTGGGGAATGAACCCAGGGACACTATACCACTGGGCTTCATCCCCAGACCTTTTAATTTTTATTTTGAGACAGGGTCTCACTAATTTGCAGAGGCTGGCCTTGAATTTATGATCTTCCTGCCTCAGTCTCTGAGTTGCTGGGATTTGTAAGAGTCTTATATAGCATTTTACTTATGACAAATTTGTTACAACTGATTTTTCTTGTCTGAAGTCTCTTTTCTTGCATCTGAATATTGAACTGAAAATTCCCTTCATTTCTACTGTTTAAACAAATAGCAGATTGAGAGGTCTTGAAGAATTCTCAGTTGTAACCAAAGGCATTTAAAGGAAAGAAGGAATGACCCCTTGTGGTGATTGTAAAATATTTGATATTCTTTGATAACCTTCTCTTCAGGAAGTATAGCTTAATTCCCTCCTTTGAGCTTGTGGTGTACTTGCTTCTGATGTATAGAATGTGGTAGAAATGGTGGATTGTGACTTCTGAGGTTACCTCATAAAAGGCACCACAGTTTCTCCCTTGTCTCTTAGATCACTTACTCTAGGGGAAGCAGCCATTCCAGCAGCCCCATGGAGAGGTCTAGGCTGTGAGGGAGGTCTCTGCAACAGCCAGCAAGGATCCAAGGCCTCCTGCTAACAGCCATGCGAATGAACCATCTTGGACACAGAGCTTCCAGCCTCAGTCCAGCCTTCAGATGACTGAAACTTCCAGTGACAACTTGCCTCTCCAGCTAAGCTCTTCCCACTTTTCTGGAGCACAGAAAGTGTGAGATAATAAATGTTTATTATTTTATTTAAAATTTTTTTGTGGTGCGGGGACAGGGGTTTCAAACCCAGGTCTTTGTGAATGCCTTACCATTTAGCTCCACCTTCAGTCCTAAGTGTTTAATATTTTAAGTTGCTAAATTTGAAAGACATTTGTTATGCAGCAATAGTTGCCTAACATATTCCTTAATATGTATATATATGACTTGATGGTATTTATTGGATGCTTAGATAACTTCTCTAAATATTTTATATACACTGGTTTAATCCTGATAACAAGCATGATTTTGTACTTCTCCAACCAAGTTGTGTGTGAACTAACTCATTAACCTTTTTTTTTTTTAAAGAGATAGAGAGTGAGAGAGAAAGAATCAATTTTATGTATTTTTTCATTTGGCTTTTGTTTGTCTGACACTTATTTGTGTATGTGGTGCTGGGGTTCAAACCGCAGTCCTCACGTGTGCCAGGCAAGCGTTCTATCTGCTGAACCACAGCTCCAGCTCATTAACTCTTCACAACAAATTTGCAGGGAAGGTAACATTCCTATCTGCAGTTCGCAAGCCAGGCAGCTGAGGCAGGGAGCCTGGGTATCCTTCCCAAGCTTACCCACATAGCTAATGGCAAAACTAGCATTTGAACTTAGGCAGTCTGGCTGTGCCACCTCTTCACTAACTTCTATTATGGTGTTAGTGATGTTATTATGGTGCTAGTGTCATTGAGAAGTATTTTCTAATGAAGTAATAAAAGAGAGGTTTAAGCTTTTTTTTTTTTTTAAGAAAGAGGGGACAGTGAGGGAGAGAGGAAAGAGAGAAGCAATCTCTTTATTTAGTTTTTCATGTGACTTTCATTCCTCAGACATTTCATTGCGTATATGGTGCTGGGGTTTGAACTTGCATATTTGCGCATGCCAGGCAAGTTCCATAACTGCTGAGCCGTTGTTCCAGCCCCAGGTTTAAGCTTCTTAATAATGGAAAGTGTAGAATAGCTAGAAAGAGACATTTTCTAAATTTAGAAACCTTGGAGAGTCTTTATTTATTTTATTAGAGAGAGTGTGAGAGAAAGAATAAATTTTTATTTATTTTTTTCATCTGGCTCAAGTTTTTCAGATACTTAGATGTGTGTGTGGTGCTGGGATACAAACCTGGGTCCTCATGCTTTCCAGGCAAGTGCTCTACCACTGAGCCACTTTCCAGCCCCTTGAGGAGTCTTTATTTTTATTTATTTATTTAAAAGAGAGAGAGAAAGAGAGAGGGCTGGAGTGGTGGCTCAGCGATAAAGGCACTTGCCCAGAATGCCCGAGGACATGGGTTCAAACCCCAGCAGCAGGTACACAACTAAGTGTCAAAGCAACAAAAGCCACGGGAAAAACTCAATAAAAATTGATTCTTTGTTTCTCTCTCTCTCACTGTCCTTCTCTCTTTAAAAAAAATTAAAAAATAGAGGGACAGTCAGAGAGAATAAATTTTTATTTAGTTTTTTCATGTGGCTTTCATTGCTCCAACACTTCATTGATGTGTGTAGTGATGGGGCTCAAACTCACATGCTCGTGTATGCCAGGCAAGTGCCATGTTCACTGAGCTACTGCTCCAGCTCCCTTGGGGAGTCTTTAAAAGGAGACTAGGTTTCTCATTCATTAAAGGCCCCAAGAAGATGGATTATATGACTCCTCAAAATTTTATTTATTTTTCTGTACTGAGAATTGAATTCAGGGGCACTCTACCATGCCAGCCCTTTTTTTTTTTTTTTTTATTTTAAAGAGAGAGGGACAGTGAGAGAGACAGAGAAAGAGAGAAACAACTTTGTTTAGTTTTTCACATGGTCTTAGTTGCTCCAACACTGAGTTGTGTACGTGGTGCTGGGGTTTGAACCCGGGTCCTTGTGCTTGCCAGGCAAGTGCCGAAACCTCTGAGCCACTGCTCCAGCCCCAGCTAGCCCTTTTTTAAAATTTTATTTGGAAACAAGGTCTCACTAAGCCCAGGCTAGCCTTGAGATTGTGATCCTCAATCTTGAGCTTCCTGAGTACCTGGTATTTGCTGGTATGTGCCTCTACAAGCCAGTTACCTCTCAAGTCTTTTTCCAATTCTTTTTTTTTTTTAATTTATTTTTTTTAAACAACTTTATTTAGTTTTTCACATGGCCTTAGTTGCTCCAACACTCAGTTGTGTACGTGGTGCTGGGGTTTGAACCCGGGTCCTCCTGCTTGCCAGGCAAGCGCCGAAACCGCTGAGCCACCGCTCCAGCCCCCTTTTTCCAATTCTTTAACATATTAAATATACCTTCTAAGATACAACATGATTTAATGACTCCATGTGGAAATATCAGAGTATAACTGTTTGTTTTGTTTTGTTTTTTTTTTTTTGAGAAAGACAGAGAGAGAGAGAGAGAATCAATTTTATTTAGTTTTGCATGTGGCTTTTGTTGCTCTGACACTTTGCTGTGTATGTGGTGCTAGAGTTTTAACCTGTGTACTTGCACATGTTAGGCAAGTGCTATAACGGCTGAGCAACCACTCCCAGCCCCTGTAACTGGTTTTAAAAAATTCTTTTCAGGCTGGAGCGGTGACTCAGCAGTTTCAGTGCTTGCCTCACATGCACAGGGACGTGGGTTCAAACCCCAGCACCACGTACACAACAAAATTTTGGAGAAATAAAAAAACTAAAAAAAAGTTGATTCTCCCTCTCTCTCACTGTCCCTCTCTCTCTAAAAAAATTTTTTTTTCATTTTTCAATACATTTGGTAAAAATTAATATTATGTGGATGTTTTGAGTTCCATTGTGCTAAACTGGGGGAAAGTGTACATGATCTGCTGTTTTTCACTTCTTTTGGATTGCTGGAGACCAAAATATGTCTAATTCTAAAACTAAATACTTTCCATTCTTAACTATGTGCACTTAATTAATTTGATATACATACCAATAATGACTGTAGAATAAAAATTAGGAATCATACTTTATCATTCCTTCTTTCCTTCCTTCCTTCCTTCTTCCTGTACTTTACCACTGAGATATAGCCCTTTTCATTTATTTTTTTTTTTTTAAGAGAGAGGGACAGTGAGAGAGAAAGAGAGAAACAACTTTATTTAGTTTTTCACATGGCCTTAGTTGCTTCAACACTCAGTTGTGTACATGGTGCTGGGTTTTGAACCCGGGTCCTCGTGCTTGCCAGGCAAGTGCCGAAACTACTGAGCCACCGCTCCAGTCCCAGCCCTTTTTATTTTTATTTTGAGACAGGGTCTTACTAAGTTGCTGAGGCTGGTCCTGAACTTGAGATTCTTCTGCCTCAGCCTCCCAGGTCTCTGGGATTATAGGTGTGCACTACATACCTGCCTAGTTTGATATATATATATATAAAATTTTATATTATATATATAAATTTTATATATATATATAAAATTTTTTTTTAACAAAGAGGGAGGGACAGTGAGAAAGGAGAGAAACAATTTTTATTTAGTTTTTCATGTGGCTTTCTTTGTTCCAAGACTTCATTGTGTACATGGCGCTGGGGTTCGAACTCGAGTACTGGAGCATGCTGGGCAACCGCCATAACTGCTGAGCTACCGCTCCAGCCCTAGTTTGGTATATTTTAATTAAATAAATTGAAAGAATTTAAAAGAATTTACAAATATTCTAGATGGTAAATGTAGTCCTCTCCTAATTTATAGAAGCAGAAAGGCTCTGTAAGATAACCTTAAAGCGGGCTGGAGCAGTAGTGGCTCTGTGGTTTCAGTGCTTACCTCCCATGCACAGGGATGCAGGTGTAAACCCCAGCACCAGGTATAGAAAAATGTCAAGAGCAACGAAGGCCAAATGAAAAACTAAATAAAATTGGTTCATAGGATTGATTCTCTTTTTCTCTTTCTCACTGTCCCTTTCTCTTGAAAAAGAAAAAAAAAATAGCCTTAAGAGCCAGGGGTGCACACCTGTAATACCAGCTACATGGAAGGCTGAAGCAGGAGGATTGCAAGTTCAAGGCCAGCCTCTGCAACTTAGCAAGATCAGCTCAAACATAAAGCAAAAAGGCTGGGGATATACCTCTGAGGCTGAATGCTCCTGGGTTCAATCCTCAGTACTGAAAAAAATATATATAGCCTTTAGGTCTTTTTCTTTTTTAAAAATGGTTTCATTAGCACATTATAGTCATACATAATAGTGGGGTTCATTTTGACATAATCATAAATGCATGGAATATAATATGCTCCATTATATTATAAGGTGGAATTCACAGTTCTTCCCTTTTCCTTTCTCTCCTCTCTCCCCTTAATCACCTTCCTCTATTCCACTGATTTCCACTCTTATTTTTGTGGAACCCCTCCCCCACTTTTTCCCTTGCTGTGCTTCAGTTTCTGCATATGAGACAAAGAATTCAACTGTTGATTTTGAGTCTGGCTTATTTCACTTAGCATGATGTGATGTCCTCCAGCTCCTTCCATTTACCAGCAATTGCCATAATTTTATTCTTCTTTATGGTTGAGTAAAACTCCATTGTGTGTGTGTGTGTGTGTGTGTGTGTGTGCATGTGAGAGAGAAAGAGAGAGATAGAGAGAGAGAGAGAGAGATTCATTTTCTTCATCCATTCATCTGTTGACAGGCACCCAGACTGGTTTCATAATTAGCCTATTGTGAATCGTGCTGCCAAAAACATTCATGCGCCTTTATCACTATAACATGCTGATTTTCGTTCTTTTGGATAAATACCAAGGAAAAGGGATAACTGGGTCATATGGTAGTTCTATTCCTAGTCTTTTGAGGAATCTCCATACTGCTTTCCAAAATAGTTGTACTAATTTGCAATCCCACCACTGTATGAGTGTACCTTTTCCCCGACAACCTCAGACCAGCGTTTATTATTATTTGTATTCTTGATTGCAATTCTAACTGGAGTGAGATGAAATCTCAATGTGCTTTTGAGTTACATTTCCCTGATTACTAGGAAAACCTTTAGGTCTTTAATTAAATGTTCCCTTCCGTTCCCCAGACCATGTTTCCGATATGTTGCTAATTTTTAGTCTTTTTTTCCCATAAAAATTATCAGGCTGGGGCTGTAGATCAGTGGTAGAGAGAGTGCTTTGTATAGCATGTACTATACATAGCGGTCCTGGGTTTGATCTCTAGCACTTAAAAAGAAAAAGAAAAAAAGAATTGACCATCTAATGAACATACTATGTTTCACTTGTTTATTTTCTGTCTTCTGGTAGTACAAAGTAAGCTCCATGGGGGCAGGGAAATTTTCATGTGCTTCTTTCACTGCTGTAAACTTAACACCTAAAATAATTCCTGCTATGTAAATGGTGTTTGGAAAATATATGTTGAAAAATTGAATGCAAAAGACCCAGGAAACAGATTGACTATTTCACAATTAATTTTGTTTACTACTATTTATTTAAAATTTACTTATTTGGTTATCTTACTGATCAGTGAGGATTAGTATTAATATTGTTTCCACTTGCCAGATGTTGTAATTAAGTAACTTGTCCAAAGTGATCCAAAAATTAAATAGCAAAAAGGGTTTCGATGTTAGGCTGAGGGAAAGAGGCTGGTTACAAAAGCCCACCTATTGTTTGATTCTATTAATAAGAACTGTCCAGAACAGGCAAGTGTATAGAGACTAGGAGGTACATTCATTAGTGGTTGCCTAGAGCTGGGACAGGGGAAATGGTGAATTACTGCTGAGGGGAATGGAATTCCTTTTCGGGGGACAAAAATGTTTAAAAATTAGATCATGTTGAGCTGGAGTGGTGGCTCAGCGGTTTCAGCGCTTGCCTGGCAAGCACGAGGACCTGGGTTCAAACCCCAGCACCACGTACACAACTAAGTGTTGGAGCAACAAAGACCATGTGAAAAACTAAATAAAGTTGATTCTCTCTGTCTCTCTCACTGTCCCTCTCTCTTTATTAAAAAAAATTAGATCATGTAAAAATAGGTCACAACAAATCCATAATTATGTACAAACATAATACACCAATAAAAATGTGGGGGGAAATGTACTATATAATTAAAGTAAGAAGTTAACATTAGGGAAAGTTGGATGAGGGGTATGTAAGAACTCGCTGTACTACTTTGCATCTTTTTTATTTACTTATTTTTGGTACCAGGGATTGAACTCAGGAGGGCTTAACCACTGAGCCACATTCCCAAGCCCTTTTATTTTGAGACAGAATCCCACTAAGTTGCTTAGGGCCTCATTAAGTTTCTGAGGCTGTCTTTGAAATTGTGATCTTCCTGTCTCAGCCTCCTGAGTTGCTGGGATTATAGGCAAGCACCACCATGCCCTGCTTGAAAATCTAAAATTTTCAAACAAAGGTGTTATTTAAAATATACTAAAAATTAGATTGTAGTGGTGGTTACCCAATTCTGTGAATATACTAAAAACTATTAAATTTTATGCTTTAAATAGGTGAATTATGGGCTGGAGCAGTGGCTCAGTGGTTATGGTGCTTGCCCAGCATGTTCGAGTATGAGAGTTCAAACTCCAGCACCAAGTACACAACTAAGTGTCTGAGCAATGTAAGCCACATGAAAAACTAAATAAAAATGGATTATCTCTCTCTCTTTCACTGTCCCTCTCTCTTTAAATAAATAAATAAGCGAATTATATTCTGTATGAGTTGTATCTCATTAAAATTGTTCAAAGACAATAAAAGAGACTGGTTTCAAACTCAGATCTCTTTCCCTTCAAAGCTTCTAACTGCCTCCTAGAAGCAGCCATGACTGAAGAAATGACTGTATCTGAGGCTGAATTAGGGAGACAATAGTTTCCTGGAACATCTTGTTGTGCTAGGAAGGAAAGAAGTGCTCAAAAAATGAATGGGCCATGTCTAAAGAATATTGAAAGGTCAAAGTGTCTCCCTGGCCAAACTTTTAAGACAAGCATAAAAGGAAAGGAAAAAAAAAAGAAAAAGAAAGAAAGAAAGAAAAGGGACAATAATTACTATCAACCTTGATACCAAAAATAAAAAGTAAGCCTAAAACAGAGAAAAAACATGTAGGTAGGTGGAGAAATGAAATTTATTTTTTTGCAGTGCTGTGGACGGAAGCCAGAGACTCAAGCAGGTGAGGCAGGAGCTCTACTACTGAGCTACATCCCTACCCTTAAAAAGTTCTTCCTTAGGCAAGAATGTCACTGGGCGTCTGGAGCTATGGCTCAGCCCTTGTTGTGCTTTCCTGGCATTCATGAGATCACGGGTTTGAACCCCAGCACCATGTGCACAATGAGGTGCAGAGCAGCAAGGGCTACATGAAAAACTAAATAAAATTGATTCTTTCTCTCTCTCTCTCATTGTCCCTCTTTTAAAAAAAAAAGTCACTGGGACTGGAATATTGTTCAGGGGGAATTCAGTGTTTATTGTAAAGGAGGCCCTGGTTCAGTCCTCTGGTTGGGTCCCCACCCTCCACCCCAAATACTTAAATGTTATTTAATTAGCACAGACAGGATGGCTGGTCTTGGGGTTTAGCTCAAGCTCAGTGGTAGAGACTTCCCTACCATTGCAATGACTTGGGCTCAATCCCCAGTACTGAAAAATAAATAAATAAAATAAGGAAAAGGGTAAGATGATAGTTATGATGCTTGATCCAGGCACCCAACCTTAATGGATGCTAATCTATTAAAAGATTGTTAGGAAAAAAAATGTTCACACAGTCTCAAAGTATTAGCCCACAGACAACTTTTTGTTTTTGAGTGTGTGTGGTTTTTTTTTTTTAGGTGAAATTTCAACAACACATAATGAACAATTTTTTTAAATAAAAGAGAGAGGGACAGAGAGAGAAAGAGAGAAACAACTTTATTTAGTTTTTCACATGGCCTTCGATGCTCCAACACTTAGTTGTGTATGTGGTGCTGGGGTTTGAACCCGGGTCCTCGTGTTTGCCAAGCAAGTGCCAAAACCGCTGAGCCACTGCTCCAGCCCCATAATGAACAATTTTAAAGTAAACAATTCAGTGAATGATATTTACTACATTCACAATTTTATGCTACTACTACCTCTATCTAGCTCCAAAATATTTTGTCACATCAAATATAATCTGGTATCCATAAAGCAGTTGTTTCTCCATTCTTCCCTTACCCCAAATGCTGGCAGTCACCAATCTGCTTTCTGTGGATTTGACTACTCTGATAGAAGGATTCATCCAATATGTGACCTTGTGTATTTGGTTTTTTTCACTTAGCATGATATTTCAGGGTTCATGTTGTAGCATGTATCTGTACTGCTCCTCGTGTCCATCCCCGCCCCCAAAGCATGCTGGTGATTTAACCCAGGGCCTTGCACATGTTCTGCTGCTAAACTACATCCGCAACCCCAGTACTTTGCTCCTATTTATGGGTGAATAGTATTCTATTGTGTCAACACTTCATTATTTTTTATGGCTAAAAATATTCTATTACATGTATGTATCACAATTTTTTATTCATTTGTGGATATATATTTGCATTGATTTTATCTTTTGACTACTGTGATAACTGCAGCTATGAACATCCATGTATAAAGATTTGTTTGATAACTTGTTTTCAATTCTTGTGGACATGTACTCAGGAGTGGTACTGCTGGCAATCTGTGATTAGCTTTTTTGAGGAATGGACAAACTTTTCCATAGTAACTGCACCACTTTATATTCCCACCAGTCATGTGGGAAGGTTCCAATCTTTCCACTTATGTGAAGGTTCCAAAATTCCAACCAATACCTATCTCCCTCCCTCCACCATCTCCTTCTCCACCTTCTTTCTTTCTGTCTCTCTCTCTCTCTTTTTTCTTTTTTTTTTGGTGTTACTGGGGTTGAACTCAGGGGTGTTTACCATTGCCCCTTCCTTCCTTCCTTCCTTCCTTCCTTCCTTCCTTCCTTCCTTTCTTTCTTTCTTTCTTCTTTCTTTCTGAGACAGTGTCTTGCTAAATTGCCCAGAGGACCTTAAACTTGGGTTCCTTCTGCCTCAGTCTCCCAAGTTTCTGAGATTACAAGTGTGCACCACTGTACCCAGCTTGTATTTTCTTTTTAAAGAGAGAAGTGAGAGAGAGAGAGAGAGAGAGAGAGAGAAAGAATCAATTTTTATTGATTTTTTTCACATGGTCTTTGCCGCTCAGACACTTAGTTGTGTACATGGGTGCTGGGGTTTGATCCCGTGTACTTGCGCACGCTGGGCAAGCACTGTAACCGCCAAGCCACCACTCCAGCCCTTGTATTTTCTATTTAAAAAATTATTGTCATCCTAATTGTTGTAAAGCGGTGTCTCATTGTGGTTTTGCTTTATATTTCTGTAATGACTAATGATATTGAGCATCTTGTCATGTGCTTGTTGGCCTATTGTCTTTGGAGCAATGTCTGTTTTAAAATGTACTTTTTAAATACAAAAGGCAAAAGGTAGCTTTACCATGGAGAAATGATGGAACCAATTATGGAACAAACTGATATCACATCTTAATGCACTAAGATGGAAACATCATCTATAAGTGCACCTGACAAATTTATTTATAGGGAACAAAATCCAAATTGAGGAACAATTTGCAAAACAGTAGAATGAGAGTCTTCAAAAAAATATGTGAGGGGGCTGGAGTGGTGGCTCAGCGGTTTCGGTGCTTGCCTGGCAAGCCTGAGGACCCGGGTTCAAACCCCAGCACCATGTATACAACTAAGTGTTGGAGCAATGAAGGCCATGTGAAAAACTAAATAAAGTTGATTCTCTCTTTCTGTGTCTCTCTCACTGTCCTTTTCTCTCTTAAAAATAAAATAAAATGCTTTTGAGTGATTCTAAATTTAAAAAAAAACGTGGGGCTGGAGTGGTGTCTCAGCAGCATCCCACTTGCTGGGTATACATGAATACCCAGGTCTGAACCCCAGCGCCACATACCCAACTGGGGGTGCAATGAAAACCAGATGAAACAATAAATAAAATCGATCCTCTCTTTAAAAAAAAAAAAAGACAATATTATGAAAGAAAATACCGAGAAAGGCCTGGAGTGGTATCTCAGTGGTAATGGAGCTTGCCTAGCATGCGCAAGGATACCGATTTTAACTCCAACACCACATTTACCACGAAGTGTCAGAGCAAGGAAGACTGCATGAAAAACTAAGTAAAATTGATTGTTTCCCTCTAACTGTCCCCCCCCTTAAACAAACACCCAGAAAAACCAAAACCAGGGATTATTTTAGGCTAAACTAGCTTAAAAAAACATGACAACTAAAAATGCAATGAATGATGCTTGATTGTATCCTAGGTTAGAAAAAAAATTGTCTAAATGGGATTTATTGGGATATATTGAAAATTTGAGAGGCTGGAGCAGTGGCTCAGCAGTTGCTGTTTGTCTGGCATGCAGGAGGATGTGGATTCCAACCCCAGCACCACTTAGGACAATAGGGTGTCACAGTGGCAAGATCCGCATGAGGGACTAAAATAAGGATTGATTCTCTCTTTCTCTGTCTCACTGTCCCTCTCTCTAAAAAGAAAATAAAGTAAAAAAGAAAGAAAATTTGAATATGCCCTGTACATTACAGATATACTGTAATTACTATTACATTTTTTAAGTGGTAATGGAATTCTTATTACGTAGGAGAATATCTTTGTTCTTATTAGATATGCATTAAAAGTATTTAAGGACAGAAGGCAACAATGTCTGAAAAAAAAATCCTGAAATGATTCAGCAAAATAAACTACATATACACACAGAAAGCAAATGTGGAGAAATGTTAAAAACCGATGGAAATGTGTTAATGTCTGTTCATCATACTTTTTGTAGGTTTGGTATTTTTGAAAATAAAATACCTGAGAAAGTAAAATCTTCAAAATTCCAGCAGCATTTCTTGTTTTGTTGGGTTTAATAAGATTAGCCTTTTTGTTTGTAAAGGATACAGTTGTATAACTAAGGAGGGAGTTAATGGTCAGGATATGTATCTTTCAGAACTACTGTAATTCTTTAAAGAAACAAGAGAACACTGCGATTATCATTTGTGTCACTATCAACTTAATTCACATCTTAATTTGGTAAGCAGCCTGGTAAGGTGGAGAGTGGAACCAGCCAGGCCTGAATTTGGATCTTGGCTGGGTTAACTGTTTAACCTTTTAAAGACTGTTTCTTCATTGTAAAATAGAGAAAATAACTACTTGGCGTAATTGTAAATTGTTATCACGTGGTATTTACAAAACTGGGCTTCGATTCATGTATAAAAGCTTCATCCTACTTTCAACGCTTTGTGTATCTTTTCCTTCCTTAAACTCGTGCTATCCCGTGGGGTTTGTAATTGGGAAAGAGAAAATGACTTCTCCAAGGTCACACAGCAAGTCAAGGACCCAGGTTTCCCAGCTTTTGGTCCAGTGCTCTTTCCACGCCCGCCAGAGAGGAGGAAGCGGCGCTCATGGGGATGCAAGGATGTAGAGGAGCAAAGGGAGAGAAGAGGCCACGGGAAGAGAGGTGGTGTGAGACCCATGGAGGCGCCGGCCAAGGAAGGGCGCACGGAGAGGCGTGCGGCGCGACCGGCCGGGGTGCGGAGGGGAGAGGCTGTGGCCGCCAGCGAGGGTCGCGCGGGTCGGGGGCGGGTGCTCAGGGAGGCCGGCGGCCTCGGCCAGCCGCAAGGGCGCAGGAGGCCTGAACTGTGGGCTGGGGGGGAGGAGGCCGTGGGCGCAAGTGGACGCGAGTGGCTGTGGGCGGCGGTCACTTCTGCACAGGTGGGCCAGTCGAGTGGGTGGGGGGCGCGCAGTTGGGGCGCGGTGAGGGGTCCGGACCACCCCCCGGCGGGGCCGGCGGGTGGGGGCGGGGAGGGGGCGGGGCCGTCCGGGGGCGGGCCTTATTGGGCCCCCGCGGGAGCGGCGGCGGCGGCGGCGCAGGCGCGGTTCCCGCCTCCTCCCGGCTGGCGGAGCTTGTGGAGGCTGCAACCCGGCTCGGCTGGGCTCCCGCGTCGCCACTGCCGCCGCCGCTGCGAAGCCCCCCGCCCCGCTTCCGCCGCGTCAGGATGAGCTCCCGGAAAGGTGAGTGGCCCGTGGCGTTCCCTCCTTCCAGCCACGCGGTCCCGCAGGCCAGCCGGCCCGACCGTTAATGTGTGTCTTGTCTTTCCCTAGTGCTGGCCATTCAGGCCCGAAAGCGGAGGCCGAAAAGAGAGAAACATCCGAAAAAGTGAGTCCACGCTGCGCTCGTTCCCGGGCCCCCTCCCCCTCCCCGCCGGGGGCAGTCTGCGACCGCGCAGGGCAAAGTTGCCTGGGTCTCCCTGCCGGCGGGCGGACTTGTCCCCCGGGACGCCGGCGCTGGGCTCCTGCGCGCCCCGCGGGTGACCCGGGGGGAGGGGCGGGCGGGGGGAGGGGCACGTGGGCTGGTGGCCAGTCGGTGGAGCATCCCCCGAGCCCCGACCCCCAGGCTAGTGACTCCGGTCGTCCGGAGCCGGTGAGAAGGCGCGGAGGGTGTGCGCCCCTCCCTTGCGCGCCGAGCTGGCCCGGGGGTCGCTGGCCCTTCCCAGGGGGGACCGCGGCGCCCGCTGCCTTGTCTGGTTTTGCCCGGTGCAGGCGTGAGTCAACTGCGCGGGTCCCACCTGGAGAGCGCGGCCAAAGAGGAAGAGGACCCGAGTGAGAGTGTTCCGCCGCCTTCCACCCCCACCCCCCAGTCCCTTTCGCTTGGCCTTTTTGCTGAAAACCTGAGCTGGTTGTCAAAGTGGTTTGCCTCGGGCGTGTACCTGGCACGAGTTCAGCTCCCAGACCTGTGCGTTTCGGCGCTTGGGTTTTTATTCGAAACTTTCTGCTCCGGTCGAGTGTGACTTGGGTGCGTGGTGGCCGCGCTCAGGTCGCGGGCTGCGCGGGGTGGTGGGCGTGTGCGCGGGCGGGCTGACTGGCCTCGCATTGTGCCGGGGACCGGATCCATAGGCTGGTGATATTTCAAAACGTGCCAGTGCCAGCCACCTCCAGCCTGGCTTCGCATCCGAGTTGGGCGGCCGCTGCGTGAGAAGCTTTTCCTGGAGAGCTGCTGGGAGACCGCAGGGCGCCACCGCGTCTGTCTCAGTTTTTCTCTCTCTGTGTTCTTAACCTACCAGCATGTTCAACATTGTTACCCTTTTCTCAATTTGGTTGTTTCTCTCTTTTGAGCAAAAAATCTGTGTGGTGTCTTTGGTACTGTGGGGAATGATAGTCTCTCATCACTATCGTCTTTAATAAATCGTGAAAGCATTTCTGTTTGTTTCCTTTGGGGGGTAGGTACCTGCAGCACTGCTAGTCTTTTCCTCTTCATCTTGGTTGCTGCCTTGTGAATTTCCTAGCCTTTAGTGGCATCTAGGAAAGCTCTTAAAAGTCATTACTGATGTGATCTTTCATAACTGGATTTTCTGTATTTAAAACTAAGTATGAAAACATTTTTAGGGGTTCAAAATGTGGATATCAATACTTAAAATACCTTTCTTAAGAAAAATCCATTAGGAAAAAGGTCTTAACCACTGTTAAGAAGTTGAATGAAGGACCACAGGGTAAACATTGGATACTGGGGTCTCCCTGTTCCCCTCCCCCACTTGCATTACTGGGGATTGAATGCAGGGGTACTTTACCACTGAGCAACATGCCCAGCCCTCTTCATTTTTATTTTGAGACAGGGTCAGCTAAGTCATACAGGCTGTCTTGGAACTTGACAAGGTTGCCCTGGAACTTGGGGTACTCCTGCCACAGCCTCCCAAAGTTGCTGGGATGACCGCCTTCACCTGCTGGATATTGGATTTTTCTTTTCTTTTCTTTTTTAGACGGGGTGGTCTTGACAAATTGCATAGAGCCTCGCTAAATTGTTGAGGAGGGCCTCCAACTTGTGATTCTCCTGTCTCAGCCTCCCAGATTACTTACTGGGATTAGATTACAGGTATGCAGCACCATGCCTGGCTGGATATTGAATTTTTTTTTTTTTTTTTTTTAAAGAAAGAGGGGACAGTGAGAGAGAGAGGGAGAGAGCAGAGAAGTAATTTTTATTTAGTTTCTCATGTGGCTTCCATTCCTCTGAGACTTTGTTGTGTATGTGGTCCTGGGGTTTGAACTTGCATACTTGTGCATGCCAGGCAAGTGCCACTGCTCCAGCCCTGGATATTGAATTCTTAAAACGTTAATACAGAATGGGTTTTTGGTAGTTTGACATGCTTTTAATAATTAGTGTTGGCTTTCAAGTCAATCAGAACCTTAAATTTGGGATTTCCTTTGGTGAACCACTGAAATTTAGCCCATAAGCAAGGAGAGCTGTAATGTTTCAGATATCCGAGTGCTGGGGTGTAATAGCAGCTTTCAATTCAAAGCATTGATTTAGTTCCTCATAACCCATTATGTTCAGAAACATAAAAAGCAATCGAAAAAGCTTGATCCTAATCTTGAGGTTGGGTGTGTGTGTTACGTATATGGGTGAAAAAAAGATTTTTAAAAATATTTTTAAAGAGAGTGACGGTGAGGAAGAGAGCATCAGTTTTATTTAGTTTTTCATGTAGCTTTTGCTGCTCCTGCACTTTGTTGTGTATCTGGTGCTGGGGTTTGAACCCACATCCTTGCGCATGCCAGGCATGTGGTATAACCACTGAGCCACTGCTCCATTCCCCCCAAAAAAAGTTTTAATTAAGTCGGTGTATATTTCATATTTCAGGGTATGACGTTCCTGATGGCCAAGTAAGTGCCTTTTAGATTTATGTGGTATGTTTATATCACTGACTATCCAGTGTTTTACTTTTGCCCATAGTCAATCTGCCATTCCATTTGCTATGAATTGTGTATATGTATAAAGATTTGAATTAAAAAAATCCAGCTAGATATGAAATGAATTGGCAATTAACAATTAGAAGAGACAGGCCCAGATACACAACTGATTGAGGCACTGTCATTTTTCACTTAATTTCTTTGAGTCCAGACATTTTTAAAAATAATTGCTTGAGGGGTTGGGGATTTAGCTCAGTGGCAGAGCACTTACCTAGCATGTGCAAGGCCCTGAGCTCTGTCCTCAACCCTGGAAAAAAAAGAAAAAAAAATTGCTTGAGGGTAGGATAGCTCAGTGTTGTGCTTGCCTCATGTTCAAGGCCCTGAGTTCCATCCATCACCAGCATCCACCCCCCCAAAAAAAATTAGTTTGGTAAAATTTACTTTTTTTAAAGAGAGAGGGACAAAGAGAATCAATTTTTATTTGGTTTTTCATGTGGCTATCGTTGCTGTGACACTTCGTTGTGTACATTGTGCTCTCGGTACAAACCCGGATCCTCACACATGCCAGACAAGTGCTCAGCCACTGCTCCAGCCCCTGATAAAATTTATTTATTTATGTGTTCATTAAGTATTTGCCATAAGAAATGGTAAACGGGCTTTGGACCAGACAGTTCCTCACGAAGCTTACATTTTACAGAGATTTGGGGAGATCCACAAAGAGAATGACACATAAGATAATTTCAGATAGTGCCAAAGAATAGCAGGAAACTTAATTTTTGGGACACTTTCAATAATACTTAGGATAGATGACATTTGAATAGAGTTCCAGTCACTGATGATTGCTTATGTGCGTTTATACCTAGTGATAACTGTGTGAGGTCTAGGCACTGTTATTATCAGAATTTTACAGATTAAGAAGTAGGGATACAGTATTAGTAACATGCCTATCTGTTAGGTTGAATCTAGGCCTCCTGGGTCCAGAATCCATACTCAACTCTGAGGAGGTGACATTTTTAGAAGCTAGAGTGAGGAGATGAGAGTGTGGGAGAGGCCCTAGAGTGTGTAGAGCATTATAGGCTATGGGAGGCTATCTGGGGGTGGGGGGGACAGGCTCTGGGTCCTTTTTTTTTTAGTAGATGGATTTTATTTTATAGAAAGTAAAGCATAGGGAAAAGCAGACTTCCCCCAGAGTGGGGAATGGGACAGAGCCCACCCCCTTTTTTTTTTTAAAGAAAAAAGGAGAGAGAAGCAGCTTTTTAATTTAGTTTTTCATGTGACTTTCATTCCTCAGACACTTTGTTGTGTGTGTGGTGCTGGGGTTTGAATTCCTGTACTCATGCATACAAGGTGTATGCAAATGCCAGTAACCGCCAAGCCACTGCCCTAGCCCCCTCTGGGTCCTTCTTTAAAGAGCATTGGCTGATAAGTAAAGACTAGATTGTGGAGATGGAGGTTAGTAGTAGACACTGGGAGCTGGCCTCTAATAGAATGTGGGCAATGAGGCCGCTTGGTTTGGCTGCAAGGAGTGACATTAGAGGAACATCAGGAGACTTGTGGTCTTGAGGTATTCCTCCCTTTACATTTTAGTTTTTCAATTTTATTTATTTTTATGTGATTTTTCTTTCTTTCTTTTTTTTTTTTTTTGGTTTCTCCAGCACTCAGCTGTGTATGTGGTGCTGGGGTTCGAATCCAGGTATGCATGCATGCAAGGCAAGTGTTCCACTGCTGAGCCCCACTGCTCCAGCCCCCATACTTTACATTTTAAATAAAATTTGTTTTGAAATTGGGTATCACTGTGTCATCCAGGCTGTACTTGAACTCCTGGCCTCAAGTGATCCTCTTACCTTAGCCTCCCAAGTAGTTGAGTGTGTGCCACCAGGCCCAATTTCATGTGATCTGCTTTTGTCATTGTCTACTTGTGTATGCAAACTGGCTCATTAGTTTTACTTCATTCAAATCCTTGAGCTTTCATGAATTAAATCAGTTCCTAGAGACTATATTTTTAGTTGTCAATAATAGTCTCTATTTAGTTGAGCCAAAATTTTTGTTTTTTTTACAGTGTTGAGGATTGAACTTGTGGGCTTGCACCTACTAAGTGCAACCATACTCTACCACTGAGCAGTACTTTCAAACCAAGTCAAATTTTTAATCTTATTAGATTTTTCCATAGAGTTTACATTGCTAATAATTAATTGTACTGCATTGTGAGTAACAGGCAGCAGGGAAGTGTTACAGTGTCTTTCAATAATGAATCTTATTTAGCTAAATTTTTTTTAAAAATAGGGACAGTGAGAAATAATCAATTTTATTTAGTTTTTCATGTGGTTTTCGTCAGATACTTTGTTGTATATTTGGTGCTGGGGTTTGAATCCCTGTCCTTGCTTATGTGAGGCAAATGCTCTACCCCTGAATCACCAGTCCAGGCTCAGTCCTCCCCCTTTTAATCTTTTTTTATTTTGAGATGGGGTTTTGCTAAGTTGCTCAGAATGGCTTTGAACTTATGATCTTCTTGCCTCAGCCTCCTGAAGTGCAGGGATCATAGGCATGTGCTACCATGCCCAGTTGTAAATGCATTTTTTTTTTTTTTAAGAGAAAAGGACAGTGAGAGAGAGACATACACACAGAGAATCAATTTTTATTGAGTTTTTCACGTGGCTTTTGTTGCTCTGACACTTAGTTGTGTATGTGGGTGCTGGGGTTTGAACCCATTTACTTGTGCATGCCGGGCAAGTGCTCCCTGTAAATGCATTTTTATTTTTTTAATTTTTAATTTTTTTTTTTTTTGGGCTGAGGATCGAACTCAGGACCTTGCACATGCTAGGCAAGTGCTCTGCCACTGAGCTAAATCCCCAGCCTCTGTAAATGCATTTTTAAACATCTTTTAAAACTTTTTATTTGGGGATGGAATGGTGGTTCAGCAGTTAAAGTGCTTGCCTGGCATGTGTGGGGACTCAGGTTCGAATCACAGCGCCACAGACATAATGAAGTGTTGGAGCAATGAAGACCACATGAGAAACTAAAGAAAGTTGGTTCTTTCTCTCTTTCTCTTTCCCACTGTCTCTTAAAAAAAAAATAAAAAGCAAAGAAAAACATTTTATTAAAACATTTTATTGTGGAATAATTTGATTCATAAGGAGTTGCAAAAATACTGCAGAATTTCTTCTGTATCCTTCATTTTCAGCCATTCAGCTCCCCTCCTGTGGTGGTATCTTAGAAAAACCAGGAAATTAGTTTGATATAATTTTTTTTTCTGAGAAAGAGTTGATTTTTAATTTTTTCATCTGTTTTTTGGTTTTCCTCCACTTAGTTGTGTATGTGTTGCTGGGGATTGAACCCAGGTCCTTGCCTATGCCAGGTAAGTGCTCTACTTCTGAGCCACCTTTCCAGCTTGTAATTGATTAATTAATTAATTAATTAAAGAGAAAAAGGGAGAGAGTGAGAAAGAATAAATTTTACTTATTTTTTCATCTGGGCTTTGTTTCGCCAACACTAGTTGTGTTTGTGGTGCTGGGGCTAGAACCTGGTTCCTCACGCATCCCAGGCAAGTACTGTACTACTTAGCCACTGCTCCAGTTCCCCCCAGTTTTTATTTTATTTTTTATTTTTTTTAAAGAAAGAGGGGACAGTGAGAGAGAGAAAGAGAGAAGCAATTTTTATTGAGTTTTTCATATGACTTCCGTTCCTCCAACACTAGGAGGAACACTGTGTGTGTGGGTGCTGGGATTCAAACCCGTGCACTTGCGCATGCCAGGCAAGCACAGTACACACTGAGCCATCACTTCAGCCCCTCCCCCCAATTTTAAAATTTAATTGAATCTGTTTTTTTTTTTTTTAGAGAGACAGATCAATTTTATTTTAGTTTTCATGTGGCTTCATTTAAAAATTTTCCAAGTTTTTGACATCTATAGTATGTTAATGTTATCTATAGTCATCCTACTGTGTAGTAGTACACTAGAACTTCTCACTCCAATCTAATTGTAACTGAGTATCCATTGATTAACCTTACCCCATACCTAACTCCTTCCTACTCTCCCCAGCCTCTGGTAACCACCATTCTGCTTAAGTTGTGAGACCAGCTTTTTTAGGTTGTGTGTGAGATCATACAGTTCTTATCTTTCTGTGCCTAGGGTATTTCATTTAGCATAATGAGCTCCAGTTCTATCTACGTTGTCTCATATGACAGGATGTTATTTTATGGTTGAATAGTATTCCATTATGACCATGTACCACATTTTCTTTCTATTCATCCAGTTGATGGACACTACTTAGGTTGTTATCATTTTTTTGGTTGTTGTGAACAGTGCTGTAACATTGGCGTGCAGATGTCTCTGACGTACTGAATTCATCCCTTTGACTACTCAGGAGAGAGATTGCTGGATCATAAGCTAGTTCAAGGAGCTGCTAAACTGTTTTTCATAATGGCTGTACTAATTTACATTTCCATTAGTGGTGTGTAGTGGTTCCCTTTCTCCACATCCTTGTCAGTACTTGTTGTTATTAGTCTTTTTTTCTTTTTTTACATTTGGGTCCTGGGGATTGAACCCAGGACCTCCTGAATGCTAGTTAAGTGCTCTACCACTGAGCTAAATCCCCAGTCCTCTTTAAATATTTCATGTTGTTTAAAAAAAAATTGTTTTTGGTTGTAGGTGGACACAATACCTTTATTTTATGTATTTATTTTTATGCGGTACTGAGGATCGAACGCAGTGCTTCACACATTCTGTCTAGGCAAGCATTCTACCAGTGAGCTGTGGCCCCAGTCCCCTCTTTAAGTCTGTTTGGTAAATGCCATCCATACGAGTGAGGTGATGAGTGAGGTGATGTCTTCATTTTGAGTGTGTGTGTTTTCCATTTGATACTGGGGATTGAACCCAGGGACCCTCTACCACTGAGCTACATCCCTAACCCCCACCTTTTTAAAAAAGTCTTATTTTTATTTTTATTTTTTAAAGAGAGAGGGACAGTAAGAGAAAGAGAGAAATAACTTTAGTTTTTCACATGGCCTTCGTTGCTCCAACACTGAGTTGTGTACCTGGTGCTGGGGTTTGAACCCGGGTCCTCCTGCTTGCCAGGCAAGCGCCGAAACCGCTGAGCCACTGCTCCAGCCCTAAAAGGCTTATTTTTTTAAAGAAGATTTTTCATCTGGCCTTGTTCTCCAACATTTAGTTGTATATGTGGTGCTATGGTTTGAACCTGGGTCCTTGTGCAGGCCAGGCAAGTCCTCCAACCACTGAGCCACCATTCCAGTCCCTTGCAGCCCCTTTTTAAATTTTTATTTTAAGATAGGGTCTTACTAAATTGCTGAGGTGGCCTTGAATTTGGAATTATTCTACCTCAGCCTCCTGAGTCACTAGCTGGGATTACAGGCGTGTGCTACCACAGCTGGCTTAAACTTTATTTTTTAGAACGATAAATTTACAGAAAATTGTGAAGATAATACAGAGAAAGCCCATGCAGTGCTAGAGATACAGCACTTCTTGAGACTGATATTGGATATTTTTCATATGTATATATTTTTTAAAGTTTTTTAAGAAAGAGAGGGACAGTGAGGGAGAGAGAAAGGCAGAATCAATTCTATTTAGTTTTTCACATGGCCTTTATTGTT
This sequence comes from Aplodontia rufa, assembly GCA_004027875.1. Classification (NCBI taxonomy): domain Eukaryota; kingdom Metazoa; phylum Chordata; class Mammalia; order Rodentia; family Aplodontiidae; genus Aplodontia; species Aplodontia rufa. The sequence continues at coordinate 74,525 of PVKS010003133.1, read as the reverse complement.
CCAACACTTTATTGTGCACATGGTGCCAGGGTTTGAACCTGTGTCCTCCTCACGCATGACAGGCAAGCGCTGAAACTGCTGAGCCCTGTTGTGTATATTTATGTGCGTGTGTGTGTGTGTTGTTTTTTTGGGTGATTCTGGGGGTTGAATATAGTGCTTTATTACTGAACTAGCTCCTCAACCCTTTTTTTTCTTTTGGTATCAGGAATCGAACCCAGGTACACTTAACCACTTAGCCACATCCCCAGCCCTTTTTTATTTTTTTTAAATTTTTTTAATAGGTTTTACTGTATTTTTTTTTTTAAAGACGGACAATGAGAGAGACAGAGAAAGAGAGAAACAACTTTATTTAGGTTTTCACATGGCTTTAGTTGGCTCCAACACTTGGTTGTGTACGTGGTGCTGGGGTTTGAACCCAGGTCCTCGTGCTTGCCAGGCAAGCGCCGAAACCGCTGAGCTACCACTCCAGCTCCCTTTCCTTTCTTTTTGATATGGTTTCACAAAACTGCCTAGACTGGTCTTTTTTTTTTTTTTTTTTTTTTTTTATAGGACGGTGTGAGAATCAATTTTTTTTTTAAAGGGTACAGTGAGAGAGAGAGAATCAATTTTTATTTAGTTTTGCACATGGCTTTTGTTGCTCTGAGACTTCGTTGTGTACTTGGTGCTGGGGTTTGAACTCGCATACTTGCGCATGCCAGGTAAGGGCCGTAACCGCTGAGCCACTGCTCCAACCCGAGAGGATCAATTTTTACTGAGTTTTTCACATGGCTTTCGTTGCTCTGACACTTGTGTACATGGGTGCTGGTGTTTGAACCTGTGTACTTGCGCATGCTGGGCAAGTGCCATAACTGCCAACCCACCACTCCAGCCCCTAGGCTGGTCTTAAACTTGCAATCCTCCTGCTTCATCCTCTGGAGTCTCTGGGATTATAGTGTGTGCCACAGTACCTGGCCAGTTTTTAATGTTTTATCAGTAGCCGGAAAGCTAAGACTTTAAAGTACATAGCATTCCAGGCATGACCAGTTACAGCAGAAATGATCACTGATGTTTACCACCAGCCAGCAAAGTCTTTGTGATTATGTAAATTTTACTTACACACACCCCCCCCCCACATACACACACATATATATGTATGTGTGTATATATATGTGTGTGTATATATATATATATATATTTTTTTTTTTTTTTTTTTTTTAAAGAGGGAGAGAGAGAAGAGAATGAGAATCAGCTTTATTTACTTTTTCATCCGGTTTTGGTTGCACTGACCCTTGGTTGTATATGTGGTTCTGGGGTCTGAACCCACATTCTCTTGCATTCCAGGCGGGTGCTCCAACCATTAAGTAACTGCTCCAGCCCTGTTTTAAGTCCCATTACTGACAGTAATGGGCATAGTCTGTCTCATTTCCTGAACTTTCCAGAAAAGATGCTATGGTTTCCTATTTACCCAAGTCTTTTTATCTTTGACTTTGTGAAGTCAGATATTACTGCTAGAGGCAGCTGACCAGGTTTTATTTTTCCCCCTTTTTTTTTTTTCTTTTCTTTTCTGGTCTTGCTGGCAATTGAAACCCAGGGCCTGGCATGTGCTGAGCGTCTGCTCTGACCTACACCTCCAGCATGGGATCCCAGTTTTGATGGTATCACTTTTATCAGTAGTTTTACGTGAGTCTTTAAACTGTTGTAAGGCTTAGTTTTTCATCCTAAAATGAACGTAATAAAACCTCCCTTTTGGAGTAAGGAGACATGTGAAGATTAATGAGATAATACTTATCCTTTATATGGAACATCATAAATGTAAGTAATAGCTATTATTGGTGTTTCATTTGTTCTTTTAGGCATTTTTGTTTTGTTTTTAAAGAGAGATACAATTTTATTTAGTTTTTCATGTGGCCCTTGTTGCTCTGAGACTTTGTTGTGTATGTGGGCCTGGGGTTTGAACTCGTGGTGCTGGGGTTTAAACTGGCATACTCATGCGTGTCAGGCAAATGCTGTAACCGTGGAGCCACTGCTCCAGTCCTTTTTAGGCATTTTTAGAAAGGGAAAAAAGAAAAGCATGAAATTATGATAAACTTAAGTACCTAACATGAGCATGCCTTTGTATATTTTGGTCAATTTAAGTCTTTACTTTTGTGATAACTTTCGTTAAGTTATTTATAAGAGGCATGTCTCCTAAGCATAGGTTCTCAAAGCCAGTTAGAGCAGCACAATGAGAACTAAAGAGTATGGAAAGATGTTCATTGTTCATAGTTGTTGATCTCTATGATTTCAAGCTATAGCACAGGGACAGAACTAAGACATGCGATGAAAGGAGATGGTTCCAGCCTTTTTTTTTTTTTTTTAAAGATAAAGGGAAGGTCTGGAGTGGTGACTTGGAGGTTATGATGCTTGCTTGGCATGCACAGGGACGTGGGTTCGAACCCCAGCACCACATCCTCAATGAAGTGTTGAGCAGCGAAAGCCGCATGAAAAACTAAAGTTGATTCTTTTTCTCTCTCTCTCTAACTGTCCCTCTCTCTTTAAAAAAAAAAAAAAAAGAAGCCTGGAGCGGTGGCTAAGCAGTTAAAAGGGCTTGCCCAGCAAAAGAATTTGAACCCCAGCACCACATACACAATGAAGTCTTGGAGCAACGAAGGACATGTGAAAAACTAAATAAAATTGATTGTCTCTTTCTCTCTCTCTCACTGTACTTCTCTCTTTAAAAAAAAAAAAGATAAAGGGATAGTGAGAGAAAAAGAGAGAATCAATTTTTATTTAGTTTTTCATGTGGCCTTCATTGCTCCAATACTTGGTTGAGTATGTGGTGCTGGGGTTCGGAAACCCCCCACCCACCCAATACCAGCAAGTGCTGTGCCATCGCTCCAGCCCCAATTTCAGCAGTTTTAAAATTTAATTATAATTAAAATTTTTAATTTTTCTTTTCCTTTTCCTTCTTTCCCCTTGTCTGCCCTTCCCTCCTCTTTCTCCCTTCCTCCTTTTGGATTGAACCCAAGGGTAGTCTCTGCTGAGTACATTCCTAGCTCTTTTTATTTTTTGTTCCAAGGTCTTCCTAAGTTGTCTGGACTTGCCTCAAGATTGAGATCCTCCTGCCTCAGCTTCTGTAGTAGCTGGGATTGCAGGTGTGAGCCATTGCACCTGGCTATTTAAATTTTTTCTAATCATGTTTAGGTAGATGGTCCAAAAGAGAACTGAACATTTTGGTTTCTGGCTCCTATGTTGGTACACCTTATTTTGTGAAATAAGTGTATTTTGGGCAAGACTGAAAACTCACTTTTCCCTGGTTGCTGTGCTTTTCATTAGTGCATGCCTGTAATCTCAGCAATTTGGGAGGCTGGGCCAGGAGGATAGCAAGTTTGAGGTCAGCCTAAGCAACTTAGCCAGACATTGTCTTAAAATAAAAAATAAAAAGGGCTGGGATGTAGCAGTGCTAAAGGGTTGCTGATTTCAAGGTTTAGTCCCCAGTTCTTTTTGTTCTTACCAAAAGAAAGATCACTTCTTGTAAAGGGAATTGTGGTTTTCTGTTAGCTTTAATTAAAACAAACAAACCATGTTATTTTCTCATGAAAAGATTTCTTAGGGCTGGGATATAGCTTGGTGGTAGAGCATGTACATATGTTTAGCATGTTAGCATGTGCAAGATCCTGGGTTCAATCCAGCGCTGCCAAAAAAATGAAAAGAAAGGCCTATTCACTAGACTTTTAGTTATTTATTTAAGCCAGGTTGAGTTGGATTGTGTTTTACTTAAAACTGGAAGGACGGCATTACTCATAATAGCAGGTGGAGACAGCCCATTTGTCCACCAGTTGATGAATAGATAAACAAAATGTAGTATTGCCATACAATGAAATATTCAGCAATAAAAAGGAAGCAATTTTGCATGCTATAACATGGGTATACTTTGAAAACATTGTACTAAATGAAAGAAGTCAGTTATAGAACCACAAATTACGTGGTTCCATTTATGTGAAATGTCCAGATGGGGCAAATCTATAGAGAGAAAGAGAATCTGTTAGTAGTTGCCTAGAGTTGGCAGGGAGTGGGAGAAATGAGGAGTGACTATTGATGGGTATATGTTTCTTTTTTTCTTTTTCTTTTTTTTTTTTTGTGGTACTGGAGATTGAAAATATATAACTTGACTACATCTCCATTTCTTTGCTTTTTATTTTGGGAAAAGGTTTTGATAAGTTTCCTAGTCTGATAGCTTGTGAGCCCCCTGCCCTTGGCCTCTTTTTTTTTTTAAATTTTTATTTATTTATTTTTTTTTAAAGAGAGGGACAGTGAGAGAGATAGAGAAAGAGAGAAACAACTTTATTTAGTTTTTCACATGGCCTTAGTTGCTCAAGAATTAGTTGTGTATGTGGTGCTGGGGTTTGAACCCGGGTCCTCGTGCTTGCCAGGCAGGCACTGAAACTGCTGAGCCATTGCTCCAGCCCCTGCCCTCAGCCTCTTGAGGATTACAGGTATGTGCTATCATGCCTGGCTGGCATGTGCTTTTTTCTTTTTTTTGCAGTGATGAAAATTGATTGTGGTGGTGAATGTATGAATATGTTAATATAGTAAAAGTTATTTTTTATTTTAATTTTATTTATTTATTTTTTTTAAAGAGAGAGGGACAGAGAGAAAGAATCAATTTTATTTAGTTTTTCATGTGGCTTCATTGCTCTGTGACCTCACTGTGTATGTGGTGCTGGGGTTTGAACTCGCATACTTGGGCGTGCCAGGCAGGTGCCATAACTGCTGAGCTCCAGCCCCATTGATTCTTTCTACGTATACATGAAGGTGAAATTCGCTGTGGTGTATTTATATATGCACAGAACATGATTTTTTAAAAATTTTATTTTATTTTTAAAGAGAGAAGGACAGGAGAGAGAGAGAGAGACAGAGACAGAGACAGAATCAATTTTTATTGAGTTTTTCACATGGCCTTCATTTCTCTGCTACTTAGTTGTATATGTGGGTGCTGGGGTTTGAACCAATGTACTTGTGCGTGCTGTGCAAGCGGCTTAACCGCCGAGCCACTGCTCCAGCCCCAGAACATGATTTTTAAAAAAACTCATTCTGCATTAAAGTTAATAAATTGGGGCTGGAGTGGTGGCTCAGTGCTTACGGCACTTGGCTGACCTGTGCGAATATGCAGGTTTGAGCCCCAGCACCACCTACACAATCAAGTGTACCACCCATGAAAGCCACATGAAAAACTAAATAAGTTGATTCTGTCTTTCTCTCTGTCTCTTTCTCAAAGGAAAAAAAAAAGTTAATAAATTGTAGGCCAGGTGTGGCAGTGCCTACCTGCAATCCCAGCAAATGGGGACGCTGAGGCAGAAGGATCCCAAGTTCAAAGCCAGCCTCAGTTTCAGCTACTTAGGCCCTAAGCATCTTAGCCAAGACCCTGTCCCAAAATAAAAAATTAGAAGGTCAGGGCATTTGGCTCAATGGTTAAGTGCCCCTGAATTCAATCCTTGGTACCAAAAAAAAAAAAAGTTGTATAATTTAAATGGGTGAATTATATGATATGTAGGTTATATCTGATTAAAGCTGTTATTAAAAGTAACAAAAAACTGGGGCTGGAGCGGTGGCTCGGCGGTTTCGGCGCTTGCCTGGCAAGCGCGGGGACCCGGGTTCAAACCCCAGCACCACGTACGCAGCTGAGTGTTGGAGCAACAAAGGCCATGTGAAAAATTCAGTAAAGTTGTTTCTCTCTTTCTCTGTCTCTCTCACTGTCCTTCTCTCTTTAAAAAAAAAAAAAAAGTAACAAAAAACTGAAGTCTAACAGATAGCATGTTTTCATGTTAAAGATGAGAATCTGAGGCAGAAAAATGTTAGTAGCAGACCCTCTGTGGAGAGCTGGTAGGTTAGAGCCTGGATTCAAAACTGTGCTGTACTGCTTCTTTCAAATGATAAATAAGTCTTCTTTATGGATCTTTGGAGTTGGGCGTTCCTTAGTAGTTACTTAATCTCACACCTTCATTTTACCAATGAGAAAATTGGACTTCAGATAATGTAGTGATTTAGGATTGCCCAGCTAATTAGTTGTAGTGAGGGATTTACGACCCATTCATAAAGACAGACAAGTAAACAATAGTGACATAAAGTGAAATGGAATGTTAGCAAATAGGTTATGGTGAAATTAAGGGAAGGATCAGTCAGTTCTATTGATACTTGCAACCAAGAGGATGTGACATTCTGAGGGAAGAGCAGGTGTAAAAAGAAGCATGAGTGTTAGAGAGGGAGATGGCTTGCTTGTCTCATTGTACACATGGAGTGAGGGTACAGCAGGTTGCAGAAGATGATTTGAGTGGATAAGTCAGAAAGCACTGTCATTGAAAGGTCAGGGAATTGGATTTTCTCTGTAAGCAGTGGGAACCATTGCATATTTTCTAGTGTCTGAGTAGCATGATCACCTGCTGAGAACGATATCTGGCAACTGTGTGAAGGATGGATTGAGGCAGGACAGGGATTAAAGATTTGGAGAGAGATTTTAGGATGCTGTTAGTACCCACTGGTGGGAGGAGAGAAGGTTGTGGTAGGAATAGAAAGAAAGGGATGGACATGTTGGTCTTTGCACAGGTGGGCTCATCAGGACTTGGCCACTGATTAGATGCTAGATTGTGAGCTCCTAGGGACAGTTGTGTCCTGCATGGCATGTATCTATCCCTGGCCTTCAGTATGGTGCCTAATATATCTGTTGAAACAGACAGGGAAAGATTTTAATAGGAATTTGTACATTTCATCCTTGATGACTTTGGAGACTGATCTGTTAAAGAACACAGGAGAAGCAGGGTTCGGAATGGGGAAGATGGTAGAGGAGGAGGGCAAGTAAAGAATAAGGGGAAAGGGCAAAAAATTTAGATTTTGTTGAGTTGGAGGTGTGAGGCATTCATGTGGAGATATTGAGCTGGGGAAACTGGGACATGTGAATCAGATGATGGGTGGAGTCAGGGAGTCATCCACAAAAAGGCCATTATTGAGTGTGAGAATTAAGAAGAGGACTAAGGAGATAACGTGGAGGCCAGACAGCATTTGAAGGGGGAGTGAAGAGGGATCAGCAGAAGTAGTAGAAGTAAGAGAGTCATGTTTGTTCATTCTCTGGGAGCATAGGAAGGAACACTTTTAGGATGAATGTTGCATAACAGCAGAAAAAATTACCGTAAAGAAGTCCAGCGAGGAAAAGACTATTGGAAAACTTAGGGCAGGGCAGCGATGGAGATGTTCCTTGTTGATGATTGTGTATTTTAAAAGCTTAGTTATAAAGCCTGGGGGAGGCTGCTAATGGCGAGTGGATTAAAGATGATTAGGAGCAGTAAATGTTTACTGACCCTTTATTACGTGGTAGGTACGTTGCAGGTGCTAGCCAGTATTATTCCATTTACTCCTCGTAGTGACTCTGAGAGGTTAGGTTAGTGGAGGGATTGTTGTAAAATGGGGAGTGTATTTAAAATGAAGAAGTTACTATCTTTCATATTAACAGATGTAAAACTAAGTTTGAGAGATTGCTCAGGTCACATAGTTTCTATTAAGAGGTGACCTGCAGGGGCTGGAGCAGTGGCTCAGCGGTTACAGCACTTGCCTGGCATGGGTGAGGACACAGGTTCGAACCTCAGCACCATGTACACAAATGAAGTGTCGGAGCAACGAAAGCCACATGAAAAATTAAATAAAATTGATTCTGTCTCTGTCTGTCTGTCTGTCTCTCTCTCTCTTTCCCCCTCTCTCTTAAATGTAAATAAATAAAAAAGAGGTGACCTGCAGAGCCTATACTCTTCTTCACTGCTAATTTAGATGGCAAGGTGTTGGTCACACACACAGCTTGTATTGTTTTCTTTCCCAGTTTTTAGTACCATGAAACATTGTAAATGTGGTGGTTTAATATAATATTTTTTTACCTGATAGTTTCTGTGCATTAGGAATTTGGAGACAGCTTATTAGAAGGGAGGTTCTGGCTCAGGGTTTCAGTCATTTGAAGTCTTGGCTGGGGCTAGAAGATCTGCTTCCAAGCTTTTGGCAGGAGGCCTTGCTTCCCACTGTGGGGGCCTGTCCTTGAGTGTCCTCACAACATGTCAGCTGGCTTTGTCCAGAAGGAGTGCTCCAGGAGGGAGCCAGAGGAGGCTGCAGTACTTTTTACGACCCACCCTTGGAGTTACTGAGTACAGCCCACACTCAAGGGAGAATTTAGTTTCTGCCCTTCTAAGAGGCATATTAAGTAATTTGTGAGCATGTTTTTTAAATCACCACACTGTTGAAGTATACAGAGAAAACGGTGTGAGGAGTCAGAAGACTTAGGTTCCAGACCCATTTCTGCTGCCTGCTTCTCTTTGAGGGTGTGATTTATCCTCCCTGAACCTCTATTTTCCTCCAGGAAAACAGGTACTGTGAAACTGTGCAGTCTTCTAAGTGTGTCAAAAAGGAGATAGCAACTAGATAAAATGCTTAAGCTGGCTCTGTAAACTTCAAAGTGGTATGGGCTTTGCTCTGATAGATGTGGCTTCTTACCCTGGTCCTGCCATTTAATAGCTGTGTAATCTGAATATGTTAATGCCTCTGTGACTCAGTTTCCTCATTTGTAAAGTGGTATCAATTTTAGTACCTACTTCATGGGGTTATTGTGAGGGTCAAATAAGAATTCATGTGATAAATTTAGCATAATGCCTGCACATTAGACCAGGCTTTACTCAATAGTGTCTTTAAGAACTTTTCTTTCTGCTCATGTCCATTCTGTTTATGTGTCTTCTGTTCTTTAGCCAGTTTTTGACTTTAGGACTTTTACAGGGATATGAGGGGATCCCCTGATTATTATATAGAGTATCAAGCTGTGGATGGTGGTTTTTTTTTTTTTCCTTTCTTTTTTTAGTATCAGGGGTTGAACTTAACCGTGATCTACAGCCCCAGTCTTTTTTTTTTATTTTTCTCTTTGAGACAGGCCTAAGTTGCTGAGGCTGGCTTTGCATTTGGGATCCTCTTGCTTCGGCCTCCCAAGCTGCTGGGATTACAGTTGTGTGCTACCAATGCCCAGCTTTGTAATTTAAAGCTACTATTATGTTATTACTCTCGAATTGTTTCATATGTTCTTGGCAAGCTTTGATATGTTTAAGTAACACTTTCCTTTTTTCAAGCATATTACTGTTTGTACACAACTAGTTTTTTTTTTTTTTTTAAAAGAAAATAGCTCAGAGATGTACATGGTAGTGCACATCTGTAATCCCAGTGACTCAGGAGGCCAAGGCAGAAGGATGGCAAGTTAAAGGTCAGCCTCAAGTAAGACTGTGTCTCAAAATAAAAAATAAAAAGGGCTGTGGATGTGGCTCAGTGGTTAAGCACTCCTGGGGTTCAATCTCTGGGACAAAAAAAAAAAAAAAGTCAGACATTCTGAACCAAATAGTATCTTGATCAAATTTGCAAAGTAGTTATATTCTCATTAATATTTAGATTTCATATGTCATTTGTATGGGTCCATTGAAAAATGTTTAGGTTTTCCTTCTGTTTTCAAGGAAAACTTTCAGTTTTGATAATAACTGTCTTTCATAGTAATTGAGACATTTGAGGTATCTTTGTTAGTGGTAGTTTAGAATTAATTGGGTGAATTAACACATGGCTTAACAGTAGTTAATTGCGAATGACCTATAGGAATACCTCCCCCCCAGCATATTGGTGATCTAACCCAGGGCTTCCAGCATGCTAGGCAAGTGCTGTAACCACTAAGGTAATTTCCTTTTAATAACGTACAGGTACAGATAGTGAGAACTGGGGTGTTGTTTTTGTTTTTGAATTTTTGTTATTATGGTAAACTATACGTAAATAAAATCATTGAAGCCATTTTTTTTTTAAAGAGAGGAACAGAGAGAGAGAGAGGAGGGGGATAGTGAGAGAGAGAAAGAATCAGTTTAATTTTTCATGTGGCCTTCATTGCTCTGACATTTCCTTGTGTACGTGGTTCGAACCCTTGTCCTGTTCATACCAGGCAAGACCTCTCCAGCCCAAAGTGCATATCTTTATTGTTGTTTATACAGTTATAGTACTGTTAACTCTAATCATTTTGTCATGTGGTAATGTGATAGAATTTTCTTTTTTTTTTAACTTGGATTTTTTTCTTTTGCTGTGTATTTATTAGTGCTATTTCCTTCTGTCTTAAAGGTTGAATATAATATGTCATTGTAGTTATCCATATTTATTTAAAAGTCAGTCTGTCTTAGAGCTAAGTAATAGATTGATTTTACTTTTTGTGGGGCAATTTACAGTAGTTTTCTTCCTCATGTATATTTTCCACTTTTAGTAAGTCCTTGATTTTTCAGGATCTTAGAAACCTTGTTTCTGTTAATACCTGGAGTTGTGAAATTCAATATGACTTTTATGTGGTTTTGACATTACCATAGTCCTATATAGTTCATTGACTTCAATGCAACAATTATCTGAGTGCCTTTTATGTGCCAGGTACTAGGTTAAAAGTGAGAAGGAAGAACTGTTTTCTACTTGAAAAGAGACCAGTGAAAATTAGAGTGCAGTTTCCTTACTTCCCAGGAGAAGGAAAAACTGCAGTTGGGAATACTGAAAGTATAATTGAGAGTGGTTGGAATCTAAAAGGAAGTCGAAGGTTATTGATGATGAAATCCTCAATTTCCTGAATGTTATAAAAATTTTAACACCTTGGGGCTGGAGCGGTGGCTTGGTGGTTACGACGCTTGCCCTGCACGCGCAAGTACATGGGTTCAAATCCCAGCAACCCACGTATGCAACTGAGTGTCAGAGCAACAAAAGCCATGTGAAAAACTCAATAAAAATTGATTCTCTCTCTTTCTCTCTCTCTCTCACTGTCCTTCAAAAAAATTTTTTTAACACCTTGGACTGGAGTGGTGGCTTGGCAGTTGCTGTGCTTGCCTGGCATGCACAGGGACATGGGTTTGAACCCCAGCACCACGTATACAATGAAGTGTCAGAGCAACGAAAGCCATGTGAAAGACTAAATAAAATTGAGTCTCTTTCTCTCGCTGTCTCACTCTTAAAAAAAAAAAATCTGGACTGGAGCAGTGGTGGCTCAGTAGTTAAGGCACTTTGCTGGCGTGTATGAAGACCTGGGTTCAATCCCCAGCACCACCTACACAACTAAGCGTGGGAGCAATGAAAAACCAGATGAAAAGCTAAATAAAATTGATTCTTTCTTACTAAAAAAAGAAATCTTTACACCTTGAGGTTTAAGAGAAAGTTTTTCTCTTAAACTTTTCTCTTAAACTTCTCTTAAAACTTTCTAGGAGAAAGTTTTTCCAGCTAATAATAAATAAATACTAGTATAAAAAGACCATTATGGGTTGGAATGGCTCAGCGGTTATGGCACCTGCATGGCATGCAAAGTACACGAGTTTGAACCCCAGCACCACATATACAACAAATTGTTGGAGCAACAAAGGTCACGTGAAAAACAAAATTCTCTCTCTCTCTCACTGTTCCTCTCTTTAAAAAAAAAAAAATTTAAAAAAATACCATCATGAGGTACTTTACCAAGGAAGTGGGTGGTATTTTGTTCACTTTTATTAATAAGAGAAGTTAAATTCCATTTTTATGTTTACTTTGTTGAGATAGGAAAAGTATATAACATTTTAAGCCAGCACTACCCAATAGAACTCTCTTGATGATGGGACTATTCCACGTTTGTGTTTTTCCACATACATGGTGACTTTAAGTGGACTCTTGAACGTTGGAAAGATGAGGGTGGTGTGACTGTGGTTTTGTTTTTTGCTGTGCTGGGAATCAAGTTTAGGGTTCTGTGAATGCTAGGCAATCACTCTCCTACTGAGCTACAACCTTATCCTTAATTTAAGTTTAAGTAGGTACATGTTGCTAATGGCCGTAACACTAGACAGTAGGTATTGAACACAAGTCTGAGAGGTCCATGACTCTGTATGTTTGGGTACTTTTTTCTTGCCCAACTTTTTATTCCAAATGTATTGATTTCATGCATAAAATAAATATTTATAAATGAATAAATGAATCCATTTGAGAACACTTGTATTTCAGAAGATAAGGTATTTCATTTGTGTTTCATCTTATTCCAAATTATAACTTAATTTTTTTTTTTAAAAGAGAGAGGGAGAGAGAGAGAGAGAAAAAGAATCAATTTCATTTAGTTTTTCATGGACTTTCGTTGCTCGGACACTTCATTGTGTATGTGGTGCTGGGGTTTGAACCCGCATACTCTTGGATGCAAAGCAAGCGCTTTAACCGCTGAGCCATCGCTCCAGCCCCATAACTTAATTTCTTGCAGTATACTTCTTCAGTCTGGTCATTTCTTTAAAATCTGAGAATGAGTTTAGTATACCTTGTTATCAAACTCAAAATCTGTGCTTTAGTTTTTAGTTTTTGAATCTGGAAGAGGAAATTGGGACTGAGAATTGAGATACATCATAATGGACTCATTTTAGACATTTGTCATCAGTATAACAGTTGTCATTGTTCTTTGTTCCATTTATACAACTTCTTAAAATGCCCTTTTTCTTTCTTTAGTATTTTAAATCAGAAACTAGATGAGCGAGTTTTTTTTTTTAAAGTACTTATGTGGGTGAAATTGAATGTGTCTAAGTCAGAAGAATTGCCTGATTATTCATTTTCCAGAGTCCGTACAGTTGAGGCTAAGTGAAAAGAGTTGCAAATAAAGTTAATTGTGGTGCTTTGAAGATGAGGAATAATGGAAGAGTTATGCCCCTGAATCTTTAAAGTAGATGTATAGAACTGGAGTCTACAAACTAGAACTTGCAGGCCAGATATACCCTGCCATCTTTTGTTTGTATGCCTGAAAGGTAAAATCATTTTACATTTTAATTGATTACAAAAAATTTAAAAGAACATATGAGGCATAAAAATATGAACTGCAGGACTGGAGAGGTGGCTTTGTATGCACAAAGACCTGGATTGATCCCAGCACCACATATACAACTAAGAGGAGAAAAACGAAAACCCTATAAAAAAATAGAAGTTAACTCTCTTTTTTGCTCTCTCATTCTTTCTCTCAAAAAAGTTTTATGAAAAATGAAATTCAAGTTTGAATTACCACAATTTTTTCTTCGCAGTTGCATTTCATTTCCTTTACATATTCATCCTCGTACTTTTGTGCCTAGAATGGCAGAGTTGAGTAGTTGTGATGGAGATCATATTACTTACAAAGTCTGAAAAATTTATTGTCTTGCTCTTTTTTTTTCCTGGGGGGAGAGAAGAATCAAATTTATTTATTTATTTCATCTGGCCTTTGTTTCTCCCATGCTTATTTGTGTATGTGGTGCTGGAGTTTGAACCTGGATTCGAATCTGGTGGAGGCAAGTGCTCCAGCTGGTGAGCTACCACTCCAGCTACCAGAAGTTCTTATATATATATATATATTTTTTTTTTAAATGATTTTCTTTTCTTTTACTTTTTTAAAATGATTTTCTTTTCTTTTACTTTTTTTTTTTTTTTAAAGAGAGAGGGGAGAGAGAGAAAGAAAATCAATTTTACTTAGTTTTCATGTAGCCTTTGTTGCTCCGACACTTTGTTGTGTTTGTGGTGCTGGGGTTTGAATTCAGGTCCTCTTGCATGCCAGGCAAGTGCTGTAACTGCTGAAACACTGCTCCAGCCCCAGAAATTCATAGTTTTAATAAGTCCAGTTAACAGATGTTTTTATTACACATATTGGGTGTTGATTCTAAACAGTCATTGCCCAGCCCAGCACCTAAAGTCTTCTGTGTTGTCTTCATGTTTTATAGTTTTAGGTATTGCTTCTAGGCTTGTGATCAAATTTGAGCTAATTTTTGTGCATGGAGTGTGGATCAAAGTTCATTTTTTTTTTAAACATATCCTGTTTTTCCAGCACCGTTTGTAGAAAAGATTGTCCTTTCTCCACTTAATTTGCCTTTGCAAATTGTCAAAAATAATTCGCCATATGTGAGTTCTGTATCTGGTCTGTTTTCTTCCTTTGATCTGTCTGTCTTTTTTTAAAGAGAGAGGGACATTGAGAGCCCGATTTGTTTTTCTTGACACCAATGCCATGTTGTTTTGATTACTATAGCTTTTTTTTTTTTTTTAATAGAGAGGGACAGTGAGAGAGAGAAAGAGAGGGAAAGAGAAAGTAAGACAGAATCAACCTTATTTAGTGTTTCATTTGGGTTTTGTTGCTCTGACACTTTGTTGTGTACCTAGTGCTGGGGTTTGAACCCATGTACTTGTGCATGCCAGGCAAGCTCTGCTGAGCCACTGCTCTGCCACTGCTCTGGCCCTACTGTAGCTTTTATAGAAACTCTTTTTTTTTTTTTTTTAAAGAGGGAGGGACAGTGAGAGAGACAGAGAAAGAGAGAACAACTTATTGAGTTTTTCACATGGCCTAAGTTGCTCCAACACTCAGTTGCGTACGCGGTGCTGGGGTTTGAACCCGGGTCCTCGTGCTTGCCAGGCAAGCGCCGAAACCTCTGAGCCACTGCTCCAGCCCCTATAGAAACTCTTGAAGTCAAGTTGATATATATTCTCTGAATTTGTTCTTTTTTCAAAGTTATTAATTTTTACAAAAAAGAAAGTAGTGCTGGGATTTTGATTGGGATTTCATTGAATCCACAGATCAGTTTGGGAGAGAATTGACATCAATATTGAATCTTTACTCTTTACAGTGTGTGTCTGCATTTATTTTGGTCTTTTAAAATGTCTTACAATAATGATTGTAGTTTTCAATGATAGGTCTATTATGGTTTGAATATCAGGTTTCCCCCCAAAGCTCCTGTGTTAATGCAGAAATGCTGATGGTGAAATAATTGATTTGTGAGAGCGGAACCTAGTTTGAATGGACTAACTGGGTGGTAACTAGGCAGTTGGGAGGGGGTGGATTACTGCTGGGTGTGCCTTGGAGGCTGTAGTTCTCTGTGACTCTTCCCCCCAGCCCCACTGCTCTTCCTGGCTGCCATGAGATGGGCAGTGCTTTTCCACCACTGTGCCCTTGCACCAGGATGGTCTGCTTCATCTTGGGCTCAGTGCAATGGACTTCACTGACCATGTACTAAACCTCTGAAACTTGTGAGCCTAAATAAATTTTTCCTCCTCTAAGTTGTTCTTGTCAGGTATTTTGGTCACAGTGACAAAAAACTAACAGAAGTTCTTACTTGACTTATCCCTGTTTAAAGCTTTTTGATGTTATTCTTAGGGTATATTCATATTTTCAATTTGAATTTCTTAACTGTATTTATTTTAAAATGATTATATCATAGTTAAATAATAATGTTTTTAATAAAAATACTGTTTTTGAACAGTTGTTAGGTACACAGCAGATTTGAGAGAAAAATACAAAGATTTTACAGATACCTTTTGCCCCATTGTCACTACCTCCAGAGGTGGTACACTTGTTAATGATTTTTGAACCTACATTGATACATCATTATTACCCATTCTCCCCACTTAACACAAGGGTTCATGCTCAGTGTCGTACTTTTTATTATTCGGACAAAAGCTTAATGATGTATATTCAACATTACATTACTGTACAGAGTAGTCTCATTGTCCTAAAAATTCTACTCACTTCTCTTACCTCTCAGCTCCCAGCAACCACTGATCTTTTTATTGTTTCCATATTTTTGCTTTTTCCAGAATATCATATGGTTGGAATGACATGGTAATGTAGACTTTTTGGAGTGGCTTTTTTCACTTAGTAATAACCTTTTAATTTCCTCCTTATCTTTCCTTGGCTTGGTAGCTCATTTTTTTCATATTAAAATTTTATTTGATGCCGGGTGTGGTGGTACACGCCTGTAATTCCAGCAACTCAGAGGCTGAGGCAGGAGGATCACAAGATTGAGACCAGCCTCAGCAGTTTTGCAAGGCTTTGATCAACTTCGGAAGATCCTGTCTCAAATTAAAATATAAAAAGGGGATATGGCTCAGTGGTTAAGCAACCCTGGGTTCAATTCCAGGTACAAAAAAAAAAATTCATTCTTCATAAGCATTTCTAAATATTTTACTGTCCCACATTATTTTACTGTTTCTCCATTTATTTAACCTAATTGTTGTGAGCATTCTTTTTTTTTTTTTTAAGAGAGAGGGACAGTGAGAGAGAGAGAAAGAGAAACAATTTTTATTTAGTTTTTCATGTGGCCTTTGTTGCTCTGTGACTTCATTGTGTACGTGGTGCTGGGGTTTGAACTTGCATACTGGTTCAGAGAACAATATTTCTTGATTTTCTTCTTCCGTTTTTTTGAAAATAGAAAATGTTTCCTTAGATACATGTTTCTTGATCCCACTGTTATGTATAATATACCAATAAAAAGTCTTACCAATGACATATTAGTGAAGAAAATATAAGGATATTATTATTGAACTCATTTCTTCTTGGTGTTTGCTAGTATTTCATTGTCTGAATGTACCATGGTTTATATATTTACCTGCTGAAGAGCATCCTGGTTGTTTCTAATTTGGGCTGTTATGAATAAAGCTGCTGTAAACGTCTGCATTCATGTTATTGTCTGAACCCAAGTTTTCAACTTTTCTGGATAAATATCAAGGTGTGCAGTTATTGGATTGTATGGGGAAAGTATGTTTAGTTTTTTTAAGAAACCACTAAACTATCTTACAAAGTAGCTATCTCTTTTTTTTTTTTTTTCAAAGAGAGGACAGTGGGAGAGAGAGAGACAGAATCAATTTTTGTTGAGTTTTCACATGGCTTTCGTTGCTGTGACACTTAGTTGTGTACGTGGGTGCTGGGGTTTGAACCCGTGTACCTGTGCATGCTGGGCAGGCGCCATAACCTCTGAGCCACAGCTCCAGCCCCTCATTGCTGTTTTAGTTTGCATTTCCCTGGAGATAACATGATGTGGGGCACATCTTCTAATATGCTAGTTTGCCATTTGTGTGTCTTGAAGTGCCTGTTAAGGTCTTAGGTCCGTTTTTAAGTTGGATTATTTTCTTATCATTGAGTTTTAAGAGTACTTTATGTATTTTGGATAATACCCATTATCAGATGTCTTTCTTTTTTAAAGAGAGGGAGAGTTTGTTTTTTTTTTTTTTTTTTTTTTTAAGAGAGAAGGACAGTGAGAGAGAGAGAGAATCAATTTTTATTGAGTTTTTCACATGGCTTTTGTGGCTCTGACATTTAGTTGTGTATGTGGGTGCTGGGGTTTGAACCCGTGTACTTGCACATACCAGACAAGTGCTGTAACCGCTGAGCCACAGCTCCAGCTCCAAGAGTGTTTTAAAGAGAGAAAAAAGAGAGAATCAATTTTATTTAGTTTTTCATCTGGGCCTTGTTTCTCCGACATGTACATGTGTATGTGGTGCTGGGGTTCAAACTGGGATCTTTATGCATGCCCGGCAAGTGCTCCAATCATGAGCCACCACTCCGGCCCCCAGATTTGTCTTTTGCAAATATTTTTTCCCTGCCTGTGACTTGTCTTCTCATTCTCTTGACAGTGTCTTGCACAGAGAGAAGTTTTTAATTTTTTGTTTTACAGAGAGAGGGAGGGGCTGGAGCTGTGGCTCAGTGGTTACAGCATTTGCCTGGCATGTGCGAGTATGTGGGTTTGTACCCCAGCAGCATGTATACAACAAAGTGTCGGAAAAACGAAAGCCACATGAAAAACTGAATAAAAATGGTTTCTGTCTCTCTCCTGCCTCTCACTGTCCCTCAAGCTTAAAAAAAAGAGGGACAGTGAGATTAGTTTTTCATGTGACTTTTGTTGCTCTGACACTTCCTTGTGTATGTGGTGCTGGGGTTTGAACCTGGGTTCTCGCGCATGCCACGCAGGGGCTGCAACCGCTGAGCCCCCACTCCAGCCCCAGAAGTTTTTAATTTTAACAAGGTCTAGCATATGAATTCTTTCATAGATTATGCCTTTGGTATTGTATCTAAAAAGTTATTACCGTACTTGAGGTCATCCAGATTTTTCTCCTGTGTTATTTCCTAAGAATTTACTAGTTTTGTGTTTTACACTTAGGTCTGTGTTCCATTTTGAGTTAATGTTTGTGAGAGTTATAAGGTCTATTTCTATATTCTTTATTTTTTTTTTACTTGTGTATATCCAGTTGTTGCAGCACCATTTATTGAAGAAACTATCTTGTTCTCCCTTGTATTGTGTGTGGATTGAACCCAAGGTGCTTTTCCACTGAGCTATATCTCTAGTCCTTTTAGTTTTTTATTGTGACAAGGTCTTCCCAAGTTGCCCAAGGTGAACTGGAACTTACAATCCTTCTGCTGAAGCCTCCCAAGTGACTGAAATTACCGGGGTGTGCCACCGTACCCATGTAGTAAGTCTCAAAGTAGATAGTGAGAGCTCTCCAACTTTGTTGTGTCTGTCTGTCTGTCTCTCTCTGTCTCTGTCTCTTTTTAAAGATAGAGGGAGAGTGAATCAACTTTTATTTATTTTTTCATCTGGTTTTTGTTTCTCTGACACTTTGTTGTGTATGTGATGCTGGGGTTCGAACCTCGGTCCTTGGACATGCCAGGCAAGCACCGTAACTGCTGAGCCACTGCTCCAGTCCCTGTTGTCTCTTTAAAAACTTTTTTCTTTTAACAGAAAAGAGTGGTATTGTTTCATATTTTAACAGTATCTTTAATGTTTAACTTAATAGGTAGATTCTCATATTTGCTTCATTCAGTCTGTTGGGCTATTATTTATTAGACTACATGAAGAAGATCTGGCTTTGGGGACTGGAGCGGTGGCTCAGCGATTATGGCGCTTGCCTGACATGCGCGAGTATGCGAGTTCAAACGCCCCCAGCACCATGTACACAATGGAGTTTTGGAACAGTGAAGGCCACATGAAAAACTAAAATTGATTCTCTTTTTCTCTCTCACTGTCTACCTCTTTTTAAAAAAAGAAATAAGAAAAGCTGGGTTTGGATATATAGGTAATTTAAAAAATGAAAAGTATTTTTATTTTTATAGCTTCTTCAGATAATTGTGGGTTGACAAGGGTTAGAAGAAAGTTTGGTTGTGTTGTTGAATTTGAAGTCACCCTATCTGTGAACTTTTTGTACTCTGTTATATTGATATCTCTTGGTTTTCTTTCACTTTGAGTGGCTTTCCCCCATATGTGATATTTTTGTGTGTGGGGAAATACTGGGGATTGAACCCAGGGTGCTTAACCACTGAGCCACATCCCCAGCTCTGTTTGTTTGTTTATTTCTTTTTTTCTTTCTTTCTTTATTTAGAGACAGGGTCTTCCTAAGTTGCTTAGATCCTTGCTAAGTTGCTGAGGCTGACTTTGAACTTGTGAACCTCCTGCCTCTGCCTCCCAAGCCTTTGTGATTACAGGTTTGCTTCATAGCACCTGCCCTTGTATATGTGAATTTATAATGCCACACAGTGATCATTTATTTGGAAAATAATGAATTACTGAGGTATGCAGATCTTCACAGATCATCTAAATATTGACAGCACATCATTCATTGTACAATATCTAAAATTAACTTACTGATATCTCATCCAAAAAGTATTTAATTATTGAGACCTATGATGATTCTCGTGGCAGATATAAAATTCTGATATTCTCCTGAAAGCTCGAATTTTATAATTGGCAAAAAATACTGTCATCAGTTTTCCTTGAGTTGAAAGGCTTCCTTCTTTCACTTTTTAGAAAATGCTGTATATACCCAGTTCTGATAGCTTATAGTCTATTAAGTAAAAAATGGTATTTCTTGAAAAAAGTGACTAGCTCAGAACTCAGTTGCTTAAATGCTTTTTCTTGCAGCAGCCAGCATACTATGGTGTGTTGTGTAAATTCTGTGCAACATAGAATTTTACAAAGGCATTTATTTAAGGGTAGAGATTAATAAAACTTCTTTTTTTTTTACTTTGAGGATATTTTAAAAGATGGTGGCAAAGCATAAGCTGGGTAAAGTTGTGCACACCTGAAATCCTTGGGAGACTGAGGTAGGAGGATCTCAGGAGGAGGTCAGCCTTTGCAATTTAGCAACACCCCATTGCAAAGTAACGAAATTAAAAAGCTCTGGTTCAGCCCAGTGGTACCGAACCCCTGGGTTTGATCCTCAGTACTTCCAAAAAAGAGAAAAAAAAAAAAGAGATCATTGACTTGGTGCACACTCAGGCACTAGCATTTTTATACACTATTGGTATTAGACTGTCAAACAATTGGGTCAATTGGAGTTATTCTCAGGGGCTATAGGAGTTTGCGGGCTGTACTTTGAGAACTACTATTGGACCAGTATTTCTCAGTGTGTAAATCATCATCCAGTTTCCTATGCTTGGTAGTTGCTTCTTGGAACACAGTAGGTGGTCAGTAAATGCGTATGGAGTGAATTAGATATCCAAGTAAACAGATTTAAGAACCGTCTACTAGTCTGGAATCTTACTGGAAGAGAAATTGCATTATGTAATTTATAGGGCATGTGTTATTTTAGGCACAGAACTTTTAATAGTATTTATAATAATGTCTCAGAATTATCCATAAAAGATGAAATTATTCTTATTAGTCTTTAGTTTAGAAGGGAATTCATGGCTAATTAATGCAAGAATGGATCAAAGGAGTGAGTTTGAACAATAGTCTCTTTGAGATCTGCCCCCCCCCCCCGTGTGTGTGTGTGTGTGTGTGTGTGTGTGTGTGTGTCCGCGCTATGGTGCCCAAACTCAGGGCTTCACCCAAAAACTTTGTAAAATAAGAATAGAAAGACAGACCCTTCCTTGAGACTGGGGCTATAGTTCAACAGGTAGAGTATATGCCTAGCATGCCTGAGGCTCTAGGTTTACTTGGGAGAAAAGACCCTTCCTTAAAACAGTTAAAAACAAAAAAAGGGTCAGATTTAACATGTTATCTGTGATTGTAGTTAGTGTTATAAATATTCCTATTTGTATTTAAAATCAGAAACAAGATTTAGTTGACTGCTCTCCCTCATTGGTAGTAGTATTCTACGAATTTTAGTGCAGACAGAATTCCTCTATAAAACATACATAAATCAGAAAAAGCAAAGTTTATTGTTTTCAGGTGGTTTTATCTACATGAAAGCTCAAGATTAATTTAAGCTATGACCAGGAAGAGTCAAAAGAAAGTGTTCCAAACAATAGGAAAAAAACAAATTTGAAGTATTTCAACAATAGCCTCTTGAATCTATAAAATGAAAAAAACCCAGCCAGGTGTGGTGGAGCAAGCTTGTGATTCCAGCTACTTGGGAGGCTGAGATGGATCCCAAGTTTAAGGCTAGCCTGTAAAATTTGGCGAAGACCTTGCCTCAAAACAAAGTCAAAGGGTCTTGGAATATAGCATAGAGGAAGAACACTTCTGTGATCCATCCCAGTACTGTGACAAATACCCTTTTATTTGTTTGGTTATTTTTTTCTTAAAGAGAGAAGGACAGTGAGAGAGAGAGACGGAATCAATATTTATTGAGTTTTTCACGTGACTTTTGTTGCTCTGACAGTTGTGTGTGGGTGCTGGGGTTTGAACCCGTGTACTTATGCATGCCTGGGAAGCTCCTTAACCCAGCCACCGCTTCAGCCCCTGTTTATCTTTTTTAAAGAGAGAGGGGACAGTGAGAGAGAATCACTTTAATCTAGTTTTTCATGTGGCTTTGGTTTCTCTGATATTTAGTTGTGTATGTGGTGCTGGGGTTCAAACTCAGGTACCCATGCATTCCAGGCAAGCACCGTAACTGCTGAGCTATCCCTCCAGTCCCCGTTCCCCACATTGACCCTGTTTTAGGGGCTGGAACCATAACTCAGGCTTGTCTGCATGCGTGAGGACCCTAGTTCAAACACCAGTTCCACATACACAACTAAAATATTGAATCAACGAAAACCAGATGAAAAACTAAATAAAGAGGTTTCTCTGTTTCTCTCTCTCTCTCTCTCTCTCTCTCACCATCCCTATCTCTTTAAAAAAAAAAAAAGGATGAATGTGCTGTAGAGGTGGCTCAGCAATAGAGCCCTTGCCTGGAAAGTATGAGGACCTACCTGGGTTTGAACCCCAGTGCTACGTATACAACTAAGTATGAAAATGTAATAATAAACCGCTTCAATTTGTAAAACTACAATGCACCCATAAAAAAAAACAGATTAAAAAGGAAAACTGATTCTCCTTTCTCTTTAGAAAAAAAAAAAGGGATTTTGTAAATTTTTTTTTTTTAATGTGGAGTGAACACCCAGGGCTTTGTGCATGCTGGACAAGCGTTCTACCACTGAGGCATACACTCCAGTTCAGTAATAGGAAATTTAAGCAGGTAACTAATTTGGATGAGTCATTTCATGCGTACATCATCCTTTTTTTTTTCTTTTTTTTTTTAGAGAGGGACAGTGAGAGAGACAGAGAAAGAGAGAAACACTTTATTTAGTTTTTCACATGGCCTTAGTTGCTCCAACACTTAGTTGTGTATGTGGTGCTGGGGTTTGAACCCCGGTCCTCGTGATTGCCAGGCGAGCACCAAAACCGCTGAGCCACCGCTTCAGCCCTGTACATCATCCTTTTAAGGTCAGTGATTTTAGATTTGTAGGGATGAGACTGTTAGATTAGTTTAAAAAATCTTGTACCAGTTGTTACTAAATTTAAAGATGATAAAGTTTCAAGTTACCTTTTTGTTTCATAATTTCAGATTTGTACCTTATAATAAAACATTGTATTTTCTGGTTTTGGTTATAGGAATTGCATTGAAAAGTTTTTCTTTCTTTTCTTTTTTTTTTTTTTTTTTTTTTTTAAAGAGGGAGAGAATAAGAAAGGAGAGAGAGACAGAGAGAAACAATTTTATTTATTTTTTCATCTGGCCTTTGTTTCCCCAACACTTGGTTGTGTAGGTGGTGCTAGAGTTTGAACCTGGGTCTTCAAGCATGCCAGGCAAGCACTAAGCACTCCAAGCTCTGAGCTACTGCTCCAGCCCCTGAAAAGTATTTTTTTTTATATTCTTTTCTTTTCTTTTTTTTTTTTTTTTTGGGTACCCCCGGGCACTTAAACCACTGAGCCTCATGCCCAGCCATTGGTGAATTGCCAAGGCTGCCTTTGAACTTGTTGGTCCTCTTGACTCAGCTTCCCAAGCTGCTGGTATTACAGATGTGCATCACAGCACCCAGCCAGTTGTTTTTATTTCTATTTTTTTGGTACTGGGAATTGAATCCAGGGGAGCTTAAATTCCTGAGTTGCTGGAATTACAGGTGTGTGCCTGACTTGTACATTCTTTTTTAAAATCATTTTTTAATTATGAGAAATTTCAAACTTAGAATTTGAGCTGATGACATATTAAAACCCCCACCTACCTGTTACATAAATTTAAGAATTTGGAGTTTGCTCCATTTATTTTGAAAATTATTTGAAAGCAGATCTTTGATATTTTCACTTATATTTCCATGTGCATGTCTGACTTAGTCTGCCTAGGCCATAACAGTGTTATTACAGATAGCATATGCTGGGTGCTTAAACAACAGACATTTATATCTTACAGTTCTGGATGCAGTAAGTACAAGAATCAGGGTCTGCATGGTTATGTTCTGCTGAGGTCTTTTCCTGCCTTGCAGACCATGCACCTTCTCCCTGTGACCTCACATGCGCCAAATTGAGAGACCATGGTCTCTGGTGTCTTTGAGCCCTGCAGTCTCATCATGAGGGTCTCACCCCCATGATTTTACTTATCTCTAATTAACCTCAAAGGTCCCACCTCTAATTACCATCACTTTGGGGTTTAGGATTTAAGCATACAAATTTTAGAAAGACAGATTTTAGTTCCTAGCCATCACTACAAGATGAAAAAAAATTTTTTTTTTTGGGTATCAGGGATTGAACTCGGGGTGCTTAACCACTGAGCCACATCCCCAGCCCTTCTTGTGTTTTAAACCTTTGATTCTCCTGTCTCAGCCTCACGAGTTGCTGGGATTACAGGTATGTGCCACCACGTGTGGCTAGGATTTAAATTTTTAACCTAATCACAGTACATTATCCTATTTTACAAAATAAATTAAATTCCTTGGTGTCCTCTAAAACACACCCTGTTAACAGTGGCTTTAGGAAAGGGATTCTTACAATTGGTTTGCTAGAATCGAGATCCCCAAATACATTTAATTATTTTTTTTGTTACATTTTTTTATGCCTTTTAATCTGGGTAATTTATAAGGCTGGTTATTTAAAAAAAAATAAAAACAATGTAATAGCACAACAGACTTTTTCCCCCTCCAATCTGTAGTGTGAGAAAGGACAGAATACGGAGGACAGGAGGGGCCACTAAAAAGTAAAAGCTACTTAAAATGTATAAGAAATGTTATAAGTAAATTTTTTTTTTTTTTTAAAGAGAGAGTTAATAGTTTTCATCTGATTTTTTTTTCTCTTTATTTTTTATGTATGGGGTGCTGGGGATGGAACCTGGGACCTCACACATGCCAGGGAAGTGCTTTACCATTGAGCCACCTCTCCAACCCAACAAGTAAACTTTGATCCTGATTCTAATTAGTCAACTGTAAGAAGATGGTAATATCCCAAATTCTTATATAGCTCCAACATTCTAATAAATTGGGACATGTATAAACATTTTAGTTGTAAAGAAAAAAAAAAAGAACAGTGTTCAGAAACTATTTTCATCAAATAAGGATTTTATATTGGTCTGTTATTTTAACAGTCCCAACACATTAAAGAAAATTTTGCGTGAGGATATTGTTAAAAGTCAAGATACCATTAACTCTTCTCTTTTTTTTTGTACTGGGGATTGAATGCCAGGGATGTTTTAACCACTGATCCACATCCCCAGCTATCTTTTTACTTTTTCATTTTGAGACAGGGTCTTTGCTACATAGCTTAGGGGCTTGCTAAATTGCTGATGCTGACTTTGAACTTGTGATCTTGGGGTTGGGGATTTAGCTCAGTGGCAGAGCACTTGCCTAGTATACGCAAGGTCCTGAGTTCAATCCTCAGCCCTGAAAAAAAAATGAACTTGTGATCTTCCTATGCCTCTGGGATTATAGGCATGAACCACTGTACCCAGCCATTAACTTTTTTTTTTTTTTTTTTAGAGAGAAAAGGACAGAGAGAGAGAGAGGAAGAGACACAGAAAGAATCAACTTTTATATTGAGTTTTTCACATGGCTTTTTTTGCTCCTCCTACACTTAGTTGTGTGTGTGGGTGCTGGTTTTTGGACCTGTGTACTTGCGCATGCTGGGCAAACGCAGTAACTGCTGAGCCACCGCTCCAGCCCCCAGCAATTAACTTTTGATGTAGCTTTAAAAACTTCTCCAGTGAGGAATTCTTCATGATAATAATAGTAAAACATTATAAAAAAGAGCATTATTAAGTTTTTTTGTCTCTTTAATATTAATAGTAGTGAACATTTGATGTGAAATGACAATTCATGTATGAATTTAGCCAGTAGGTGGCAATAAATGAATATCTGATTATCTTTTTTAAGAAAAATAGTATAAATGATAAACAATATATTTGAATTGTTCACAGACGTTGTGTCCTTAGTGTCTTACTGTGTGCCATTAGTTTGAGAAGTTGGTATAGAATTTCTTTTTTTTAAAAGTGAAAGAGAGAGTCAATGTTACCTATTTTTTAAGAGAGAGGGCACAGGGAGAGAGAGAAAATAAATTTTTTTTTTAAAGAGAGAGAGAGAGAAAGAATCAATTTTACTTAGTTGTTCATGTGACTTTTGTTGCTCTGACACTTCGTTGTGTTCGTGGGTGCTGAAGTTTCAACTCGAGTTATTGTATATGCTGGGCAAGCGCTACAATTGTGAGCCACAATTTAAAAGAATAAATTTTTTATTTTAGTTTTTTCATATGGCTTTTGTTGCTCTGAGACTTCAGTGTGTAAGTGGGGCTGTGGTTTGAACTCCTGTCTTTGTGCATGCCAGGCAAGCGCCAAAACTGCTTAGCTACCTCTCCAACCCCTAGAATTTATTCTTACATGTATAGTTCATTTTTAAGCTATGATTGATTTTTTAAAAAATAATAAAGTAATTTGTCTGTAGTTTTACTTTAAAACTGAATGATAGGGCAGTTATTTGGTTTATTACCTGGTGACTACAATCAATGATGAACTTGGGAAGTTTTTTGTTTTTTTGTTTTTCCCCTCTGGGGTTTACAATGTGCCTAAGCATTAGGATGTTTGAAAGTTCTGCGAGTGATTCTAACCTTTATTTAAATGATTTATAGACTATGTTTAGTTTCATTTTCTGCTATATAGGATTTTTAAAGTTTTCAATTAAAGGTCAGTTCTTTGGTCTTTTTTATCTCTTGTTTTATATGTGGAGTATGTAGTAATTGCTGAATGAGTGAATGTAGTATAATGTTGTCACCTTCTGATTTTGGTTCTGCTGTGAAAATAAATAGGTTTGCTAGGTGTGGTAGCACACCCCTGTAACCTCAGCTTTTTGGAAGGCTGAGGCAGGAGTGTTAACTTTGAGACCAGCCTCTGCTATTTAGTGAGATACTCAGCAACTTTGAGCCCTATCTCCAAATGAAAACTAAAAAGGGAGAGGTAGCACATGTAACAGTGGTGAAGCACCCCCAGTTCAATCCCTAGTAGCCCTCTCACTCCCCGCAAAAAGAAGAGGGCATTTGAGAATGCCAGTTTCTCCTGAGTTTTCTAACTTCTTTTTTGGGACTTTTTTCTCTATGGGTTTGTTTTCAGGCTTTCTGAACTGTTAATAAGTGTTGTAGTTTTATTAGGACTGGAAAGGTTCTTTTCCCCCCAGCAATTTGTTTTGAAAAATCTTAAGTTTTCAGAAAAATTCCATGGTCAAATCATTGGTTTCTCATTTGTTCTTTATATAGATTTATCATTTCTTTACATTTTGCAACATTTAGTTTATCCTTTTGCCCACTTGTCTCTGTTGTCTGTCCATCCTTCTCTTTGGCCCCCTGTGTATCCATCCATCTATCCATCTGTCATCTATCTATCTGTCTGTATTAATGAATGACAAGGTCTCACTAAGTTGTTTAGGGCCTCACCATGTTGCCGAGGCTGGCTTTGAACTTGCGATCCTCCTGCCTCAGCCATCCAAGTTGTTGGGATTACAGGTGTTTGCCACCATGCCTAGCTCCTGATTTGTTTTCAGTGTAGTTGGGATTTATGATTGTAATGAGTTAAGGAATAGAGTGATTTCTATACTTCCTCTTGTTATCTGATAATCTATATTTCTGGTGTCTTCTTGAAGAAACTTGTAGATTTGAGAGTTGTTTAGATCAATTCATCTGATTTTAGTACCTTCTGTTCATTCATTAAGCAAGTTTTGGGCACCTAGTATAAAACAGGCATTGTGGGGCACTGGGGTTAAAATGATGTGGACCTCTCTTTCCAACATCTAATAATCTAGTTGGGGAGTCAGACCTGTAAAAGATGTTTCAAAATGAGATGCAAAATTATGGAAGAAGTATTGGGTGCCAGAAAATACCTCACCTGTACTTAGCAGGGAGGAAGGAAGATTAGTGAATGCTTTGTGATTGTCAGGATGTTGGGGAGAGGTGCAGAACAGAGACTGTGGCTGTGGTTGATAAATTCTTTCTGTAAAGGACCCAGGTATCAAATATTTTAGTTTTTCAGGCCTTGTGACCTCTGTCACTACTGCCATTGTGTGAAAACAGTCAAGGACATTAAATAAGCAAGTGACTATTGACTGCTCCAGTCATATTTCATTTATAGGGATTGAGCTTTGAGGTAAAATCCTCAGGTGTCATGAGATGCCCTTTTGTAATTTTCCCCTAACACTTAAATACATGGAGAGTGGTGGTGGGTAAGGATTTTGCTAGCTCAGGGATAGAGTGTTTGCGTAACAGGTATGAGACCCTGGGGTCAGTCTCCAGCCCTGCAACAACAACAGTAAAGATCAAAGACCATGCTTATCTTACATGTAGTAACAAAAACTGGCCATGGCGGGGCTGGAGTGGTGGCTCAGGGGTTCAAGTGCTTGCCTGGCATGCAAAGGACCCAGGTTCAAACCTCAGCACCACGCACACAGTATTGGAGAAGCAAAGGCCAGATGAAAAAATAAAGTTGATTCTTTATCTTTCTCTCTTCCTCTCTCCCTCTCCTTAAACAAACAAACAAAACAAACGAACAAACAAAAAATACTGGCCGTGGGGGCTGGAGAGAGAGGTGGCTTAACTGTAAAGCTCTTGCCTGACATGTGTGAGGACCTGGGTTTAATCCCCAGCAGCACTTGTACATCTAGGTAGAGGAAAACAAAACAAAAAATGGGGCTGGAGTGGTGCGTAGCAGTTAGAGCACTTGCCTGGCACGCATGAGGACCCAGGTTCAAAGCCCAGCACCACATATACAACTAACTAAGTGTCAGAGAAACAAAGGCCAGATGAAAAATGAATAAAATTGATTCTCTCTCTGTCTCCCCTCTCCCCTTAAAGAAAGAAGGGGGGGACAGTGAGAGAGAAAGAGAGAGAGAGAGAGAAAGAGAGAAGCAATTTTTATTTAGTTTTTCATGTGACTTTCATTCCTCGGACACTTTGTTGTGTAGTGTATGGTGCTGGCGTACTCACGCATGCCAGGCAAACACCATAATCCCCAAGCCACTGCTCCAGCCCCGGTTTCTCTCTTAAAAAGAAAAGAAAGAAAAAAAAAACTAAACAAATTGAAAAAAGCAAACCACCCCCAAAACCATAGACCTGTAATCAGTATTTGCATTATGCTTTCAGTGAGACAGATTTGTAGTGTTGAAAATTAGATTATTGCTATATTCTAGCTGTTCGTTTGAAATATTCCAGTAATGTACCAGTCATTCCGCTAGTTGAAAGTATGTTAGAAGTCATGAGTGTAAATGGTGCACATACAGAGGGGCTCACGTGGCATAACTGACATACTTAGAAGGCACAAGATCCAGTCATTGTCTTGGCAATTGCGGATAACATAATGTTGGGCAAGTCATCATACTTCATGAAAGCAAGAAATTTATTATAGCTGCTGCTCAGATTTTTGCAAGTAATGAAGAAGATAATGTACATTTTTTTTGGTGTACCAGTGATTGAACCCTGGGGCCCTTAACAACTGAGTCACATCCCTAGCACCCCCCCGCCTTTTTTTTAAATATATTTTTATTTTGAGACAGTCTTGCTAAGTTTCTTAGGGCCTTGCTGAGTTGCTGAGGCTGGCTTTGAACTTGTGATCCTCCTGCCTCAGCCTCTCAAATTGCCAGGATTACAGGCATGTGCCACCATGCCTGCCAAGATAATGTACTTTAAAACACAACTAGAAAGTTCTTTTTTTTTTAAAGAGAAGAACAGAGAGAGAATCTGTTAGCTCTTCATGTGGCCTTCGATGCTCTGATACTTTGTTGTGTACCTGGTGCTAGGGGCTTGAACCCATGTCCTCGTATATGCCAGGCAAGTGCTGTAACTGCTGAGCCACTGCTCCAGCCCAAGAAAATTCTTTCTATTATACTGTTTACAATTTTAATTGCTTCACAGTCAAAAACGAAAAAAAAAAAGTCATCATGACTCTGTTATAGGGTCTGGAGTATAGAGGAGTGGTAGTGAAAGCTTGGAAGCCCAAGAGGAGGCTGTTGTAGCAGCCTAGTTGGCAGATTTGGTGGTGGCTTGCCTAGGTTATTTTAAGTGGAGATGAAAATGGTCAGATAGACTTATTTTGAAGGTAGAACTGACTCCATATACTGGGTATGAGGTAAAGGAAAATTCAGAGATGACTCCTTGGCTTCACCCTGGCCCCAGTCTTAGGGATTGAACCCAGCGATGCTCTACCAGTGGTTTACGCCCACCCCTTCTTATTTTAGTAATTTTTTTCCTTAAAAATAGAGAGGGAGAGGGAGAAAAAAAAAAGAAAATCAGTTTTATTTATTTTTTCATCTGGTCTTTGTTTCTCTAACACATAATTGTGTGCATGGTGCTGGGGTTCCATCCTGGGTCCTTGTGCATGTTAGACAAGCATTGTAACCACTAAGCCACCATGCCAGCCCTATTTTTATAAGTTTTTGAGACAGGGTAGCCTGGCTGGCCCAGGTTGTCCTTGAACTTGGGATCCTCTTGCCTCAGTTTCCCAAGTTTCTGGGATTGACTTCTTCACATATTTACTACTTAAAAAATGTCAAATAATGGGAGGGGGGAAGGGAATAGGAAGGACATCAAGGTGACCAGAGTGAGGTAGTATGGGTGAATCTAATCTGAGGGGATCCTCCAACTTTCCATGAGAAGTCCAGTTAACTTGGGGCTTAAGTAAAGTGAAACATGGAACCATGGGGAACCCAAAGGGAGGGAACCATGGTCTGGCCCCAGTAGTGGCTTGTTCTGTCATTACACTGCTGTTCTTGATTACTTGATGATGAACCCCTCCTAATTGTAAGACCATATCGAATAAAAAAAAGAGAGAGACTATAAAAGAAAAAAATGTCAAATAATACCATGAAGTTTTTTTTTTAATAGTATTTGTTTGCAATCTCCAGCAAAATACCAATGAAATTCTTTTTGTAAAGGGAGGAGGACAGTGAGAGAGAGAGAGAGAAAGAATCAATTTTATTTGGTTTTTCACGTGAGTTTCATTGCTCTGACACTTTGATGTGTATGTCGTGCTGGGGTTCAAACCCGGGTGCTCACACATGCCAGGCAAGTGCTCCAACCGCTGAGCTGCCACTCCAGCCCCCACAGTGTCATTCTTCACAGGCTAGGGGGAAAAAAACTTCTGAAGTTCATATGGAAGAATAAGAGAGATTATCCAGAGCAGTCCTGAGCAAGAAAACGATGCTGGAGGCAAAAACAGATGTGAAGACCAGTGGAATAGAAGACACAGAGACACAGCCAACATAGATAGAGTCATCTGATACTTGACAAAGGTGCCAAAAACACATGGTGCCGGGAAAACTTGGTGTCCATATGTAGAATGAAACTTGATCTCTTTCTCTCACTCTGCACAACTCTATTCAAACTGGATCAGAGACCTAGGAATTACACCAGTAACTCTACAACTGCTGGAAGAAAAGTAGGCCGAACATTTCAACATATTGGCACAGGCACCAACTTCTGAAAGCACACGGAATAAAACTGAAAATCAGTACATGGGGTGGCATCAGATTAAAAAGCTTCTGTAGAGCAAAGGAAATAAGTGTGAGTAGAGCCCCTACAGAATAGCAGATCTTTGTCACCTGCTCTTCAGATAGAGGAGTAATATCCAGAATATATTAGGGCCTCAACACCAAAAACCAAATAACAGCCAAATAAACAAAAAATCCAAGTAACCCAATTAACAGGCAGAAGAACTAAATAGACACTCTCAAATGAAGAAATGCAAATGGCCAACAAATATATGAAAACTGTTCAACATCTCAGCAATCAGAGAAATGCAACTCAAAACTACATTGAGGGCTGGAGCGGTGGCTCAGCGGTTTTGATGCTTGCCTGGCATGCACGAGGACCCGGGTTCAAACCCCAGCACCACGTACACAACTAAGTGTTGGAGCAACTAAAGCCATGTGAAAAACTAAATAAAGTTGTTTCTCTCTTTCTCTGTCTCTCTCACTGTCCCTCTCTCTTTAAAAAAAAAAAAAAAAAAAAAAAAACTACATTGAGATTTCATCTCACTCCAGTCAGAATGGCAATCATCAAGAATATAAGCAATGATATTGAGGAGGATACTGGGAGGATGCTCATACATTAGGTCCCATTGGTGGGGATGCAAATTAGTACAAACACTCTGGAAAGCAGTATGGAGATTACTCAAAAAAACTAGGAATGGAACCACCATATAACCCAGCTATCCCACTCCTTGGTACTATAGGGATGCAACTACATTGGTGTTTATGTCAGTGTAATTCACAGTAGCCAAGCTATGGAACCAGTCTGCATTACTGTCAATAGATAAATGGAAAAAGAAAATGTGGTGTTTAATACACACACACACACACACACAAAATGCAGTTTTACTCCATTAATAACTGTTCTCCAAAAGCATCAGTGAACTAGTAACTAATTTCAATTGCTTTCTCTATTGGCGACGTGAAATATTTTGTCTTCGGTTCTGTTTTGTTAAGTGTTTTCATTTACTGAATGAAGACTTAGATCACTTAATTATTCAATTATTATGTATAAGGTCCTAAAATGACAAGGTTTTTCTCAGAATGTTGTTGGGATTTAGAAAAATCTTGCTTCAGTGGAACTGCATCTCAGTGATTTTTTTTTTTTTTTTAAGATAGAGGGACAGTGTGAGAAAGAGAGAAATAATTAGCTTAGTTTTTCATGTGGCTTTGTTTTAAAGGTTTTTTTTTTTTTTTAAAGAGAGAGGGAGGGGGCTGGAGCGGTGGCTCAGTGGTTACAGTGCTTCCCCAGCATGCGTGAGTACACAAGTTCAAACCCCAGCACCCACATACACAACTGAGTGTCACAACAACGAAGACCATGTGAAAAACTCAATAAAAATTTATTCTCTCTCTCTCTCTCTCTCTCTCACTCTGTCCCTCTCTCTTTAAAAAAAATAGAGAGGGACAGTGAGAGAGACAGAGAAAGAGAGAAACAACTTTATTTAGTTTTTCACCTGGCTTTAGCTGCTCCAACACTTAGTTGTGTATGTGGTGCTGGGGTTTGAACCCAGGTCCTCCTGCTTGCCAGGCAAGTGCCGAAA
The DNA here is from genome assembly GCA_004027875.1 of Aplodontia rufa. NCBI lineage: Eukaryota > Metazoa > Chordata > Mammalia > Rodentia > Aplodontiidae > Aplodontia > Aplodontia rufa. The sequence goes on along the minus strand of PVKS010003133.1, from coordinate 42,047 downwards.
CCGCTGAGCCACTGCTCCAGCCCCTCATGTGGCTTTTGATGCTCTGAGACTTCATTGTGTACATGGTGCTGGGGTTTGAACTCACATACTCGCATATGCTGGACAAGCGCAGTAACCACTGAGCCACTGCTCCAGCCCCCATCTCAGTGAATTTTAATGTGGAATGGCTTCAGTTGACTTAATGTGCCTTCTTCAGTGAAGGATAGAAATAAAAGGATCATTGGGTATTCACAGGTGACAGATGTGAAAATTCCAGACATGTGGATGCCCTCAATAAATGTCAGTAACATTCTTTTCCATTTAGTGGGTATTCCAGACTTGATTGTTCATATTACACATGGATTTGCTAGTTTTTTAGTTACAAGTAGTCTGGTCAAAGTGCTTTAAGGAACAGTTTTTGAAGGATCCTTCTAAATATTTGCTTCTATTGAGCATACTCGAGTTGCTGTTTCATCCCTTGTGAAAAGCTTCCTCAGATGAAGCTTTTTTGCCCACAGTAACTTTGGTCTTCACTATAGGAAAGATACAAATGTCCCCAAAAGTCATTCCTGTAGTGTTGAATATATGTCTCATACTCCTTGGAAATTAATGCATTGTGTTGACTTTGCCCTTCTTAAAATACTCACTTTAAAAGCAAGAAACACTGTTTCCCTATGTTCTGTGTTATTATGTTGCACTCATACACTTTGCTGGTGAATAAAGTACATAATAAGTTGCTGAGAAGAAAGACTTCATTGTTTTTCACATTCTGAATAGTGCCAGTGTTATAATTCTTTTTGCATTAATAGTCAGACCTTGGAAAATAACAGACTGCCTGCAGTGTTTAAAATGTGAAATATGGGTAGGTGTTTCAGAGACATTTCTGTGGTTCTTCTTTATAATTTGAAGTTTGAAATTTAGGAGGAAGTCATTTGCTGTATGGCATTTTCTAATATTGGTGGTAGTGTAGACTTGAATATTTGCCATTGCTTTAGTTCATAGAAGACTTCCCTTTCATTTGATTTTGAATTTTGTTAAGGGGATTTTAGTGTATGTTTTTCTGCACAATCCCCTTACCTGATAGCATAAAATTTCAGTGTTTTTTTTTTTATTTTTTTTATTTAAAAAAAAATTTTTTTTTTTTTAAAGAGAGCCGGGACAGTGAGAGAGACAGAGAAAGAGAGAAACAACTTTATTTAGTTTTTCACATGGCCTTAGTTGCTCCAACACTTAGTTGTGTACATGGTGCTGGGGTTTGAACCCAGGTCCTCGCGTGCTTGCCAGGCAAGCACCGAAACTGCTGAGCCACCGCTCCAGCCCCAAAATTTCAGTGTTTATGTTGATGTACATTGTTTGTTTGACCCAGTGTTTTCTCTCCAACTGATTTTAGACTGTGAGCCAGGGAGGCTTTAGGGGTTAAGAGGACTGGGGCTGGAGTGGGCGATTATGGTGCTTGCCTGGCGTGTGGGAGGACACAGGTTTGAACCCCAGCACCATGTACACAATGAAGTGTGGGAGCAACGAAAGCCACATGAAAAACTAGATAAAGTTGATTCTCTCACTGTACCCCTCTCTTAAAAAAAAAAAAAGGAAATAGAAAAGAAAAGAGGGGCTGGAGCCGTGGCTTGATTGTTACAGTGCTTGCCCAGCATGTACACACACAGACATGAGTACACAGGTTCAAACCCCAGCACCCACTTACACAACTGTCAGTGTGAAAAAAAAAAACTCAATAAAAAACAATTGATTTTCTCTGTCACTGTTCTTCTCTTTTAAAAAAGATAAAAAAAAAAAAGGTTAAGAGGACTGAACTGGTGAGAGTGTTTCCGAGAAAATGAGACATCGTGAAAAATTTTAAAAAACTCCTGAAATTGACTATTTTACTGTGAACAGTTACATGACAGCTTACATTGGCTCTGTTGTGTAGCCACCACTTCTTTCTAGTTCCCTGGAACATTTTATATATATATATATATATATATATTTTTTTTTTTTAGAGAAACAACTTTATTTAGTTTTTCACATAGCTTTAGTTGCTCCAACACTCAGTTGTGTACGTGGTGCTGGGGTTTGAACCCGGGTCCTCGTGCTTGCCAGGCAAGCGCCGAAACTGCTGAGCCACCACTCCAGCCCCGGAACATTTTATATTGCCTCAAAGAAAACTTTGTGAGCATTAAGCAGTTGCTCCCCTGTTCCTCCTTATCCTATGGGAACCAGCAGTCTTCATTGTGTCTTATCCTGGGTATTTCATGTTAATAATAGAATTGTGCCTGACTTCTTTCACTTATGATGTTTCCAAGGTTCATCCATTTAGTATCAGTATTTCATTCCTCTTTATGGTTTAATAATATTCCATTGTATGCATATAGTATAGTTTATCTGTTCATTTGTTGGTGGATATTTGAGTTGTCTCCACTTTTTGACTCTTTGAATACTGCTACTGCAATCATACGTGTGTGTAGTTTAGTAGTGTTTCCAATTTTGGGGGTACATATATAACTAGAAATGAAACTGCTTGGTCATATGGTAATTCTGTTTAATTTTCTGAGAAATCATCAAACTCTTTTCTATAGCGGCTATACTTTTTTGTTTAAAGAGAGATGGACAGAGAAGAGACAGAATTTTTATTGAGCTTTTTCACATGGCTTTCGTTGCTCAGAGAGTTGTGTATGTGGGTGGTGGGGTTTGAACCCATGTACTTGTGCATGCCAGGCAAGCACCATAACTGCTGAGCCACCACACCAGCCCTGCAGCTATACCATTTTATATTCTTACCATCATTGTACAAGGATTCTGATTTTGGCACACCTTTGTCAATGCTTACTGGTTTTTATGTTTAATATAGCTATCATTGTGGAAGTGCAGTGATACCTCATTGTTTTTATTTGCATCCTTATAGTGACTTTTTAGCATCTTTTCATGCGCTTGTTGGCTTTTATATATTTGGAAAAATGTTTATTAAATCTTTTGCCTGTTTTTAAATCAGGTCATTTCTCTCTTGTTGTACATTCTAGGTACTAAAGTCTTACCAGGCTTATCCTTTGTTAATATTTTTCTCTCATTCTGAAGGTTGTCTTTTATTTTCTTTTAGATACAGAAAAAAATTTAATTTTGATGAAGCCCGATTTATCTGTTATTTTTGTTGCATTTTCTTTTCTGATATTATAACTAAGAATGTGTTGCCATACCCACAAGGTTATGAAAATACACCCTTAGACTTCTTTCTAAAGACTTTTATGTAACTAGGGCTATAGCTCAGTGGTAGAACACTTGCCTGGCAAATGTAAGGCCTTAGGTTCAATACCCTGTATCACAAGAAAAAAAAGTAGTTTCATTAAAAAATGTGTTTTATGTTTTTTTTATAGCTCTTATATTTACTAGGTATATATATACACACACGTACATATATATATATATGATCTCAACGTATTTATTTATTTATTTTAGTATTGGGGATTGAACCCAGTGGTGCTTAATCAATGAGCCACATCCCAAGCCCTCTTTTTTTTTTTTTTTTTTAAAGTTTTTATTT